>BGPR01008029.1:1304-26084 GCA_013235015.1 Araneus ventricosus | reverse complement strand
TCTTGACTACAAAACGTAAAAACTAAATAACCGTTTAAAATAGTAATATAATATTTTTATCCTTGCTCGTCTCTGTTCTTAAAAGTTTCTCTCTTATCATTCAGATGGTACAACTATTCCATAAACGTAAGCACTGAATCAACATTTCATTTTCAACGAAATTGGATCGATCAGAGAATAAGTGCGGTTGATATTGTTGTTTTCCGTGAAACCAAATCGTCATTTCTGTTCATAGGGAGCTTGGATATTATTTTGGATGTTTATAAAGCTAGTTTGAAATATTGGAACCTGAAAGGTTAGGTCTAATGAGTCTAATGTCATAAAACAAATTTTGGATAACACGTAGCGAGAGCTAGAAGACCGTCTATTCTTATATACTTTGGTGTAGTGTTTCAGACATTGATAAGATCGAATCCAGTTTAAATAATACAATTCAACGTATACAGGATTTTGCTACGGATCACAAGTTTTGTTTTAAACCTCTTAAATCTGTAACTGGATTCTTTACAACTTACAGACATTTATACAGGTATAGCCCTAAAATTTCACTTGGGCACATCTTGCAATGCAAGAGGTATCCCAAATACCTCGAGTTTGTCCGTGATCCTGAAATCACGTGTAATAAATACATCGATTTGTTGGTAACAAAGGCTAAAAAGAGACTGAATATTGTTACAAAAAGTCTTCCTGTGGGTGTATGGTGTAAACAGTTCAACACGCAGGATAATGAAGAATGAAGGTTTATTTGCAAATATGCAGGAAAACACGTAGCACAGGAAACAATAGTTCTTGCACAGATGAGCAATGTAAACAGACAACAATTCACAGGTAATAACAGTTAAGCACTTTGATATTTAGCAACACAAACAGTCAGCAAATAAGTAATAGCGACAATAACAGCACTTTCAATAGCGCTCAGCTCACCAGCTTCCTAGCTCGCACTGCAGAAGAAACTCCAAGTCGTCCCCAATGGATCCACATTCCTCCCTCTGATCCAGGCCCCGACCTAATATACTCTCTCCGAAAGGCCGTGACGTCACATGGAGTTTTCTCGTGTATTCCCTATCCTAATAGAAATATCGAGGAAAGGTTTGCATTTTCTGGAATCAAAGATTTGTCGCCAAGTCGCCAAAATGGTAGCCAAGTCAGGGATCCCGGAACAGCCGCTGCCCGTCACTCCATACTTAACCTTGTAAAACTCTCTTCCCAACCATCAGACTGACATTGCTGGGAAGCGACTTTCCATGTTCGTAACAATATAGTGATATTTGCCTTCGGCTGCGACTGGAGCGCTGATGCCGGGACTTTGCGGACAACTAATCCACAGAACTCTACAGATGGAGGAACAGAATCTGACTCATTATGACTCACCAAGCACCAGTGTCTAGCTTTCTGAAATTCACATATCGTTGTCGGAAGGAGGACGCACTAAAGCACTCATTATAAATGGAAATTTTTTATATACACATAAATGATTGAATTTAGTCCTATTTCTGAAACTTGGAAATCAAAAAGGCTTTTCTTATGCCCGTATTAAACAAAAAATTCTCAAACTTTGACAAAACAATTACGGCTTAACTCCTACTCTCTGATGCTGATTCTTTGATACGCTGTTGGATCTAGATATAATTGAATCTAAAAGAACGAATGGAATGGGCAATGACTTCTCTACTCAGACTCGCTGATGATCTTTCCTTGACTTGCTGTTAGAACCTCTCAAAACTGGTGATAAAATCATAAATGGAATTGGAAACCACTGCTTTTCTTCTGCTCGCTGATTTTGTTTCTTCCAAATGCTGCTGGAACCGGGCAAACTGGTGATAAAAGTTTGAATTTATTACATAATAACTGCTCTCCTCCTACACCCTGGTGCTGTTTCTTTCACAAGCTGTTAGAAATCAGCAAGACTGGAGCTAAAAGTCTTGAATGGATTGCTACACGCTAATGCTGCTCCTCTGACTGGCTACTGGAGCCCGTAGAAACTTAAGCAAAATATTGCATAATTCATCGATACCTCCTACTTGCTGATGCTGTTTCTCAGACTGGCTGCTGGAAAGGAGAGGAAAACATACCAACCCGGCCTACCCGAAAGGTTGTCAGGCCCTTATAGGGACGGTGCAGAATAAAAAATACGACTCCCGTCAGCACGAAAGGGACAGCACCCAATAATTTTTAAATATTTCTTCTCCTTTTTCTCATAGATATTAAAAATAATATCCACCCATGCCTCCCCATTCCCAATCACATCCATACCGAACTGATCAGTAGCGATTTACGCACTAAGAACGGGGATCTGAGGTGGGTAGTAATAGTCTCCGAGGACAAGGAGAGCTGGGTGGATTTAGAAACATCAAAATATTAGCCCATATTATATAATATCTTATACAAGAATACACTAAACTATTACGGATACTACACATAAAAACAGGAGTGGATCTAAATACATCAGAAAAATCCTGAGTAATGAGCAAAATATTAGATTATTCACCGTTCTCCTCCTACACGCTGTTACTGTTCCTCAGATTGGCTACTGGAGCCCGTAAAAACTTAATCTAGTATTGGATAATTCACCGCTCTCCTCCTACACGCTGATGCTGTTCCTCACACTTGCTCTTGGAGCCCGTAGAAACTTAATCAAATATTGGATAATTCACCGCTCTCTTCCTACCCACTGATGCTATTTCTCAGATTGGCTACTGGAGCTCGTAGAAACTTAAGCTAAATATTGCATAATTCACCGCTCTCCTCCTACCCACTGATGCTGTTTCTAAGACTTGCTGTTGGAGCTCATAAAAACTTAAACTAAATGTATGCATGCAAAAGAAAGAAAATAATGAAATTGATTTCTTCTTTGTCTCGTTACGATACTTCCTGGAATAACTTTATGTCTCCTGACTACTCATTGAATAAACAAAGAATATATTTTGAATGAATTAC
The DNA here is from genome assembly GCA_013235015.1 of Araneus ventricosus. Taxonomy (NCBI): domain Eukaryota; kingdom Metazoa; phylum Arthropoda; class Arachnida; order Araneae; family Araneidae; genus Araneus; species Araneus ventricosus. The sequence goes on along the minus strand of BGPR01008029.1, from coordinate 23,147 downwards.
CTGAAATCTTCGAACTGAATTCTGGATTAATTCAAATATAAATTGTTATGCAACTACAGCACATAAATTGATACATTAAAATATATAGAAACGTGTAATTAATCCAACTTTCTTTTTTGTTATTTTTTCATATTTTGGATAGATCTTTTTTTACGATAGTTTTGTTTGTATAATTGTAACGAATATCAATAAAGAAATATGACTACATTATCTGTTCTTTATCGAAATTTCTTTAATTTCATGGTGCTTTTCTTTAATTCAATAATTATCAACCACTAGCAGCTGTATTAGGGTCTCAAACTAAGTTTATCTGTTCTATATGTACGGAAGAAAAAGCAAAACACACATGCTTTTACATCGTGCAGTTTTCGAATTCTAATATCCACTCCTAAAGAGGATTTAGGACCCTCTACCCTGATTAATTATTACTCAAAAGCTTTCGGATAAACGACATTTTTAGTCTCATCGTTTGGCATACATATGTAAAGATTGCTTGGATTCTTACTCCAGAACATGCAACATATGTTCATACCGGATTCACAGTTTGAGATAACTTCAAAGGTGACTGTAAGCTGTGCAGCCATTAAGTGTGGTAGCTATTCCTGATGAAGCAACGGCAAGAGCAAGATTCAGTTTAGATAGAATTTCAGCTTGGATGAAATGAATTAAAAATGACTTTTCAGTCCCACCTGGGGCTTCAAGGAAGAAAAAGTCACTTTTCTTTTCAGCAATCAAATTCATTACCACTTCATAACCTGTTCGCTGATCTTCTATTAGTGGAGGTTTATTTGTTTCCACCATATTTTGTAAAGCATTCACATGGTAGTTTGTTCTATGTAAAAAATATCTGTTCAAAGCATCATGTTCTCTTGAAGGCACAGGTAATTTGAGCTGTAACACGTTTTCCAACTAATTAATTATCGCCTTAATTTTAATTGCCACTAAAAAAAGAATTCCAGTAATTACGAAATTCAGATAATAAGCAAGTAAATCGTATTCACAGAGCAAAATGCAACGTTCCTTCGATGGAATGCCATCGCGAATAGTTTTTAAAAACATTTTTTCTTGGGTTTATATTTTTATGAAAATACAAAAATACATAAAATCTGTGATTGTTTCAGATTTTGTGATCTGCATTCACATCCATACTATTTTAAGAGTTTTGGTATCCAATATTTTTTTAATATTTAATCAAATATTCAAAATCCGATATTTGGATTTTGAGTCCTGTTGATAAGATAGTAATGGTTAACAGGGGGGAAATGCCTGAATTCTAGATACTACGAAGGTAAAAAGTGGACAGAACTCTGTAGCTAGAAAATGTTAAGCTAAAAGGAAATATCCGTTGACATATTTAAAAAAGCAGGACTCTGAAGGCGGTGCAAGAATATGAACATTACAATAAATTCTTACAAACTTATCAAGTAAAATAAAATATTTAAAAGGCTATGACGTGCCAACCGGAGGCATTAATAATTTAAAAATGTCAACACGTTAAGCGCCACGATTCACGTCTGAAATTCGAACAAACTATTTAATTAGATGACCCCTTCCCTGCTCTCTCTTTACCATAAAATAAATAAAAATACTAAAAAAGAGAATTTTATTTGTAGAAGAGTTAAAAATACAAAAATAATAGCAGACAACGATAAGAAGTAATAATCCGGTGGATGACTTCATCAATGCGGATTCAAAACTGGAATAGGTTTACTATAGAGGAAAAAGACTTGAAGGTCTGATTCAAATTAATATCCTCTAAGGCCTGAACCCATTCCGGAATGTATTAGAAAGAAAAACATTTATCCACAAAGAAGAAATTAAAAACAGTCTTTTAAACAAAGAAGCTTAAAATCTTACCTCTAATAAAAGTTGTGGAACAAAAGAAAGAAAGGACGCCGTTCGTTACAAACACGTTACAAAGTAAATAAATGCACGCACCTGTCTCCATCTAGTGAGGGGAAACACTAACTATAAACTGTTTTGTAGATTTTTTATAAAGATTTTTTTAAGCTATTTATTTATTTATTTAATTTTTTGTTGCTTTTATGCATTTTTTTATTTTTATTTTTTTTGTTTTATTATTGAGAGATATTTGAAATCTCTTAAATATAGTAGGTAAGGCTGTTCGAACGGTAAGTTCAGTGTCAGTCACCGGTGACTGAAATGGCGCTTAACGTGCTAATATATGAGACAAAATTAAACACACAAAAAAGAAATTGCAAAAATTTTTAAAAAATGCGTGCCCATACTTATTAAAATTTGTGCATGTTACGAAATAAAATCGCAATTGAAAATGTCCAAAGAAAGCAACTTAACTTCAATATTGGCAAAAGCGCGTGAGTGATTAAACAGTGAAATAGGTTTAATATTACAACAGACAAAAGCACTGTTACAAATTATGCTAAAATTAATTTTGAAAATTGATTGCAAACTGGAGAAATTGATGTCACTAAAAAGCTATTTATTTAAATTTTAAGATCGTGTAAAAATAATTTTAGTACAATGATATGTTCCCAAATTAGGGTGAAAAAATGTTACAAATTACTATTTTTAAACCCATTTCTTATACATTATGGAGGTTAGCAACTTTTTGACAATGTAGTTATTATTACATGGTATTAATGAACATGTTTACCAAATTTTTTTCAAATCTTTCAAAGAATGTAGAACTCGCAAGATCCGCTCAGACTGCATTGGCCAGGTTGCGTAGTGGACGCATTAAAAGTTAAAAATTCATCGATAGGGAAAAGACTTTTTCTTCTTGCTCTTGTTCCTGTCCTGCTTCTCCTGCCCATATCGTCAACTGCATTGGCGCCTCTGCGAGGCAGCTGTGGAGTGGGGAGGGCAAAGGACTCGTGGAGTTGTTAGAGCGACATGGTGTCATGGACCTGGTCTAATCTTGGGCCAGGGGGACATGAAACAACAACAGAATGTAGAACTGTATAGAGTTCAACAAACAAACAGATTTTCAATTTTCTATATATAGATAATTATATTAACGTCCCGCTTTAAAGCAACTTGAGAGCTATCTTGGGGCGAACTTAGTAATTTTGAATCGTGATCAGATGACGAGGGTGACACCAAAGTCGGCACTCCGCAAGATTCCGCGTCACACAAGCAGGAGGATCCTTTACCCAGATGCATTTAACTGCAGCATACCTTCTTACAAGGCGGTTTTTCTGTAGATTCGGGTTTTGAACGTAGGATCCTCCAACTCCGAAGACGAATGTGTCTCATTTAGATGCCATATTAGAACATACATGAACTGGAATTCCTTTCAGCCTAAGCAGGAAATACTGATGAGAATAAATAATATTAAAAATAATATAAACGCATGTAATGTAGCCGTTAAATATGCAACCACCAGATATTTTATATTTGGACCATATAATTGTTATTTATGGGCACTGGAGATATATATATTGTCTATATTTAAATTGCTTTGAATATGCCAAAGCGTATTGAAGAAAGTTTATTCAGTCTAACAATCAGAGCGAAAAATTCGAAAGGGGATTGAAATCCATTTACGTATTCTCTTTTTACGAGGTGTATCAAAAGTGTATTGCTATCCAATTAAATTTTAGAATAAAGATAATATGATCATTTTCCCCCATAAACTGAACATTTTTTATAAAATGCTTATTATAAAAAAATTCTGACTTTTAGTGTTCTAAACTAATCTCTGATATTAACTATATAAAAAACGTTAAGCTCGTTTCCTGAAAGGAATACATTTGCGAGCTTGTCATTGTAAATTTTGATTAAAAGTTTTATACACTAAGCTTGATTTTTCGAATTTTTAATTACACATAATTTTTTAACCATGGTTAGGAATAATGATATATCTTTTGAAAGGTTTACAGATTTAAAAAGTTATTAAAAATTAAAAAAGTTATTTTAAATTATTTATTTTATATTATTATAAAATAAATAATTTTATTTATAATTATATTTAAAACTTATTTTTATACATAATTATAAATAATTATATATAAAAAATTACTTATAATTATATAGAAATTATAAGTAACTTATATTTAAAAAGTTATTTTTGTTTATTACTATTTCAATGCGATGAATCACCACGTAATCGTAATCTAACGAAAATAATTAATATCCTTTGCTACCCGTAGTTAAAAAGCAGGTAGTAGGCGAAGTCCAATCATCTAATCGCATTTTCCAATTGGGTTTGAAAGCTCTTAAATATTTTCATTTAAAATTTTCTTTATATTTAAAAGTTTCTATCAATAGTATTTATTTAGACTTGTGAAAAGAAATAAGGAGATTGAAGAATCTGAATAAAATGACCTGATGTGTTTAACTGCACGAACCAATTATTTATTCTTTAAAAAAATAGTAGCAAATTTTCTCAGTCTTCTACCTATAGAGAGTTCAGAGTTAACATGAACCGAGTCAATGTTTTGAACATTTTGAACTAACATTGCCATGAATAGTGTAGGAATGTTATATTTTCTATGTAATAATGATTCAAGCCCACAGTCTAATTTGTATTCACTAGACAGCAAGAACAATTAGAAGTCCACTATCATTTTAAACTCAACTGATCAACCTTGAGCTGGTTTCTCATGGACTCGGTCCATTTTAACCATCCAGCTGGCGCGCTCTCTTTACCAACATGAAATTTCTAGCGTATTTTCTAGATACGCTATTGCAAACTATCAATTTAAAAAACTGGAATTATTAAAAGTTGGTTGCAATTGGGTAAGGAAACGATCTAGACATAAAACACAAAAACAATGTGAAATGACTAAAGAATTAGCTAAATGACGTGAAAATAAAATAAAAAAAATAAATTTCCAATTTATCAGCTGAAATATTTACATTTGTAATATAAAACTTTAAGACAATATGGAAGTAAAAAAATTGAAATTTAGATATAAAAGACAAGAAATCAGTCTTATATTCATTTCACTGACTTAAGCCTAAACCGTCGCACGTGTCTCTGAAATACAAATAGCGGATTAGAAGAGTCCTATTAACCCCTCGAATTCCAAGTAATGAGTAATAAATAGTTCGTCCAAAGGATCTGGAAGAAGAGCCGAAGTCATACTTTCGTAGCTCTCAAAGATATGAAACGAAATTCTTCTCTAGTGTATAACATACGCGTGTCCGCTGAAGGTTAACTTTACCTCCCCCCATCCATTTCATATTCATCTATTTCTCAATATCATGATAAGCAATGCACACTAGATTTCCGCATGTCAACACGATCAACAAGCTCGTCGATGCTTTCAGCAAGAAAACCACAATTTTTCCACATCGATTCCAACCAAAAGAAAATTTTTCCCCTATCCTGTCCTTCCCTTCAGATATTCGCGAAGACCTCAAGCGTCTACTTGACAACAAAGCCAACGGCAGAAGCAAATTTCATTTCATCTGATGGAAACTCATATCAGCACACGAGTACTGGGATAATTCTATGTGGATGGCACAAAAGTCCACAGTCCCTTCGCGAGACAAACATCAAAAAGTTATCCTTCGTAAACAAACACTCTTACTGCTATTTTCCTTTTTCGTGTGTAATGTGAAAACTCGTTAACAGAGCCCACTACATTTTAACACAGCATGAGTCTCGAATCATTGTGGTTTCTTTAAAGAAGTACGTGAGATATTCAGAAGAGAATTAGATAAATTCTGTTTGAAGATGTTGCTGTAATGGTAATTTCCAAGACGAAAATTTTAAACCGAACAGCTGAATATAAAGTTCGCCAACAGCGCGTGACGGAGTTGGCAACTTCTGAAACTGTATAATTTTAGCATTAACCCAATAAAAACAATTCCTATTTTGGAAGATCGATCCACATTATCAGCTGCATATGGAAAATCACATTATTTTATTACTTTACGTGTATTCATTAAGTATCATCTTGAGATTCTCAAAAAATATGTTAGGAAACTTTGCAATAATATCTTTAATCTCATCATTTAGTTATCCTTCACTCATCACTAATAATTCAATTATCATTAATTTTAATCATTTAGCCTTAGAGTGCTTTCGCATATAATAATAATAAAAGCTGGGAAAAGAAGATAAACTTACTGATAATAGGAAATTATGTTTGGTAATAGGAAAAAAAATTTTAAAAAATAGCATTCGATATGTTTATTTATTTTTAAAAATAATATTTTGTATTTGAAAAAATACATTAACTACGAAAAACAGCGCTTCTTCAGGATTTATGAACTCAGAAACATTTGCTCAACTCAAACTCTTAAACGACTAAAATTTCTATAGAATGTTTGATTCACCATTTTTCATCAGGTGTATGCATGTTTTCATTGCATCATTAGGTTTCAAAAATATTTCATATACCTTAGGGATTTTTTATGTCAGGACATTCTCCCTTTTCTTTAACTTAAAACGTTCATACACACGGAATGCAAATACTGCTACTGAGCACAAAATTATCATCAGTGTACTTACTTACTGTGGTTTATTTATAAAAATTGATAAAAAATCAGAATAGAACAGTTAATTTTTACATCTATTCTCCAGTGAATGTTGGTTTCAGAAGACTTTCCGATTGCGTATGGAATATGAATACTAGAATTTCAAAAATTAGAAATGTTTAACCAAGATAAATTATTTTTGCTTTAACATTGAATCCCTCTTTTTTTGGTTCAATGTACAAAATCATAAAATAAAGATAACAGCAGGAAAATTAATTTAGTAAGTTTTTTTTAGTAAGATCAAAGGGTTTACTCTTTCCTCAAAATTAAAAGCCTCAGTTATACTTTCTTCCATAGGCATCTCTATTTTTCACTCCCACTTCATACATACGTAGATATTTAAGTTCGAAATACTCCCCAAAACGTGAAGCTTTGAGAAATGAAAATTTAATTAGCGGAAATATCCCGCGCAGAACAAACGACTGCCAGAAACAAAATATATTTGACGATCGGCATACGTAATGTCCTTTTCCTTCTTGTGTACATTCCCCATTTATAAAGCTTATTCTGTGCAGGAGAACACAATTTCACAACCCACGCACACTGTATACCAATAAAAATCGTAAAATATTTCGTCTCTCAACTAACAATAGACGCCGGTACATCGACTTAGAAAATTACTAGCAATAAAGGGCTCAGAGTTTAGATGTTTCACAGCTGCTCATGCTGCCGTATTTTATCGAGTGTCGATGGATAACAGAATTAAGTAGACTACAAAATTTGGTGTCGGGCTGCACAATTAATAGAACCGTTATTGTCGTTTAAGTCATATTTTTGCAGGCTGTCCCCGATTTTCCATGTACTTTTCCTGCGTTAATGTGGCATTATGCTTCGAGCTCTGTGCTCCAAAAGAAGCTTCAGAACAGACTCTTAAGGCTAACTTCAGAGTTCCAATCGCAATGATAAAATTCTGAATTATTTTATCATTCAGGGTGATCTTTAACTATTTAGGGTTTTTATGTTCTCTTGTGAATTTTTTGTGTCGGTAAGAATAAGGATAGCATCATAGGAATGGTTCATTTAACTGGTATTTTAAACTATATTGGTCCCCATTCAGTTAATTATCTTCAGCAACCAGCTTGTTCTTATTTTGCAAAATTAAACGAAATATTATTCTTGATTTGCGATTATACACTAATTATCTACCTGATTATTAGTCCACTTTTGATTAATTTGGTGCGTTTTAAAACCAAACGTGGTAATAAATCTTCGGTGCTGACATTAAATTTCTGTCTTTGATTGTTTTGAAATTTATACCGTTAACTGTGTTAAGATGGTATCTCAAAGTTTTTATTTTTCTACGTATTGTTCTTTATTTAATTGAACGAAATACATTGACAAAACGTTTTGTCCGATTTCTGAAAGAAATCCATATGAAGAGTTACAAACTAACATTAACAAGAAAAATTAAGACTGACTAAATTATTCATTCCATTTGTTGGAAACAAGTAACCAGAAAATGCAGCTGAAATTTTCAGCATGCAATTAATTTTACTTCCCCCCGACATAAATAATTTTACTTTCTTCATGATATACAATGGAAAGAGGAGTGTTCCGTGTCAAACATGTGCAGGATCAATTTTTCGTAATTCCCTCAAATTAAATTTAAATTTATGAGCAAATACTTTTGAAGAAAATAACAGTGATTCCAACTAAACATTTTCTAACGGGCATTTGGTATATGCGATAGAGAAAAATGTCTTAAATTCATTCTCTGTGTGATTTGAAAATGAAAATTAGAAACTGATATACAGTCTGGCTGAAAACAGATGTGGATATTTTAACAGATGGTATATGCGTATTGTTTTCGAAGTTAAATTGTCATTACTATAATTGTCATGGTATTTTTTCAACAGTTGTCGGTACTCTCATGACAGTAAAAAGAGACATATGATGTATAACAGTTATGCACGTTAACATTTGCGATGTGCACAAGAAGAGATCCGACAGACACTGTATAGCTATAAATCCTGCTACCTCAGTAATGGGTAAATTATTAAGTAAGTCACAAAAGATAAGATTAAATAATTTACCATGATAATCACTAGGAAGCAATTTTATTTTTCAATATAATCTCCACCAATCGCTTGGAGCTAAGTCTGGGCTGTTCATCTGTTTGGTCCACTAAAACAACATCTTGGAGGCAAATGCTTTGCAGATGATGACGACGTTCAAAACGAAGTCCTACTGTGGATGAGACAGCAACCCAAAGAATTTTAAGCAGCTGGAATTGGGGCTATGATAAAACGATGGGATAAGTGCATCAGCATTGGTGGAGATTATGTTGAAAAATAAAATTGTTTCCTAGTGATTATCATGGTAAATTATTTTTGTCTTATCTTTTGTGACTTGCTTAACGACTTACCATCGTAGAAAAGTAGCTACGTAGCCTCAGAAGTGTGCTACATAATACACAATTCAGACAGAGATTAGCAGCTCGAGTGCACAGCGCATTCTGAAAGTGGAAAATTTATCCATGATTATGCATGCATTAAATGATGACGATCTAGATAGCCGAATGCAGTTTTGCAAATTGCAAAATTATTAAAGCACATCATTCAGCATTATGAATAATTTACAAAAAGTTCCGGAACTTGTTTTATTACGGACTAGATAAAAACTCTTTATCTAGTGTTTCCCTAGAAGTTGCAACTATAAATTTTTGCCATCATTCGTATAAAAATATAAACTCAAATTACAATCCTTCTTTAGGTACCTTCTGCAGTGCCTTTATCGTTGCACCTCTTAATGGAACTTGAGAATCGTTGCTCCTGTGATGTATTTCAGCATAGTATGAAGAATCTTGGAGCCTTCTTTATCAAAAACAATATATTTATTGGACGTCTACCACAGCACAAACATGTAAAACAAACACATACACTTACATCACGAGCGTTATATCACTGACTTCTCACATCGAATTCCATCTTCAATCTCATTAATATTCTTTTCCGTTGCTAGGCAACGTTAGCAAAAGACAAATATATCATTGCCATGCTATTTTTATAATCTTTAGAAAAGAATTATGCCAAACGATATTTTTAATTAATTTCTTTTATGATCAAACAATATTTTAAAATTAATTTCTTTTATGACCAAACGATTTTTTTATGTAATTAATTTCTGTTCTTTAAATATTTTAATAATTCTACAAATATATATTTTTATTCCTTACGAATAGTATACTCCTTAGGCAATTACTTCACCCAAGTAAAAATCACATGGGGCGAGATATCTTGACAAGTAATTTGACGCCAGGACAGATCTGCCAACTAGCGCACTATCGTGATGGAACACCTACGACTTGGTTATCACAGGTGTCGGAACGTTTTATATGATTGTAATCACGCACGCACTGTACGTATTGCAGCTGAATGCAACCTACTCTGACTTGTCTGTAACATGATCCTATTCGCTTATTATGCTGTAAATCGCATACATTCTAATTTCGAAAATATTCGAACATTCGGAACTTTTTCATTGTAGTAATATTAAACCTATAATTAAGTTAAGTACAAACGCACATTAAGAATTTATTTTCATTAAAATGTATTCACATTTTTGACGGATTCTGTATTAAATAAACAACATTCCAGAAGCTTAATTGTAATAAAATCTCAGCGCTTTCTTAAATATGAAAAATAATTTTCTGTTCCCAGGTGGTGCTGAGAATATATTGTTAATACCTTATGCCATATCATACTTACGTTAAACTTTAACTTCGCGCTGCTACGGATAAAGAGAAACTAAAGAAAGTTAGAGAGAGAACAACAAAATATTTTCTGATCTTCATCAAGGATCCATTCGCGCTGCTACGGATGGAGAGAAACTAAAGAAAGTTAGAGAGAGAACAACAAGATATTTTCTAATCTTCATCAAGGATCCATCTAAGTCAAGCAAGCGTAGTTCCTTTTGACACTTGAACATATTAAAAGTTTTGAAACTGTTAATATTTTTTTCTGAAATTTCGATTTTGGCTTCAGTTTAGTATCACTAATAGAAGGGGATTTTTTGTTTTCGAAAACATTACACTTCTCAGTTATTGTTTTTATTTGGAGGTTGATATTATAGAAAAATTGAGAAATATTTGCAATCCGCTGCCTTTAATGAAATCAGGATTACATTTGCAACAATTCATTAAAATATAAAAATTAAATATTAAGAATATGTATTTAGACAGACTTAATACCAAAAATAATAAATTTTTATTGACAAAATTAATTCCTCTTATACATGAAGAAATAGAGGTATAAATATACAAAATAGTCATTTTATGAGCAATAATAAAAGGTATTAGTTGTTTCCTAAACATATAAACAGATATTCATAACAGAGTTTGTGCAACAGGTAATTAGCACTTGGTTGTTACATTACAACCAAGTGCTAATTACCTGTTGCACAAAGTCATAATAAACTCCACAGATCACCGTTACCCCTCCTTATGTGTCAACTCGATCAACTAATTAGTCGATACTCTCTAGAGAAAACGCAACATTTTAAAACCATTTCCAGCCATTAACAATGCTTTCACTGTATCATTCGCTGTGACACACTATAAAATACTCTAAAATCTACTTGACAACAAATCCATTCTAAGGACATAAATTTCATGTCAGCTGGTCGAAATGTCTATCAATACGGAAGGGCCAGCTAACCCTAGAGACAAAGGCACGAGAACCTGCCACCATTCGGCGAGACGATTATCAAAAATTTATGCCTCAGTAACAAAACACTCTGCTTGCTGCTTTCTTTTTCGTGTGTGATGTGAATGCTCGTTAACGAAGTCCACAACTTTTCAACAACGCATAAATCTCGAATTGTCGGGATTTGTTAATGAAGTTCCGTTGATATGGAGAGAACAACAACTCATTCTGTTTGAAGATCTGGCTTTGACGGCAATGCACAAGACAATAATTTTAAAATGAAAAGATTTAAATCAAACGCAATTAAAGATTTTTTCCCTTTCCTGAGTAGTGAATAAAACCAGCACTTCCGAGTTAGTTTCTTGCTATAAAGCACAGATTAAAAAGACGTATTATAAACCGGACATCCGAAAAGGAAGGGTCCATTATTGGAAGGAGGTCAAATGGAAGAGTCCACTTGGCTACAACTGGGAGTGTGAGTTGTAATCCCTATAGGGACAAAATACTGACAAATCAGTATCTAAACCTATGATGTTAATTTAAGTATGGTAATGGTATTCAATTAATTTGACTTAATTAAATGTCATTTTAAATAAAATTGCAGATGGATAATTAATAGTTTTAACCACTAAGTCATAAAAATTATGTCATTACTGAATTACTATGGCAAACTGAAATTGTAGTTGAAGATTTGACTTCTTGAAGATTTAGGAAATTCGCTTTATTAAAAACCACTCATTTTGTATGCATTCAACTGGCACATTTACGGTAATACATTGGGAGAAATATTACAAAGGTATTCCAACAGAGAGATTCGGCTGTGTTGTGTTTATGTTCGGATACCAACAACTAGACGGTACGGCCCGTAATTTACAGTGCCCTCTATAGTTACCGTCTCAATATGCCGCATGTTTATCGAAAGCCGAGCAATAAACATCTATAATGAAGATGTGTAGCCTCCTGGTGTTCCCACCACAAATCGTAAAACTAGGGAAACTTTAGGCTTTCGTGAAAGTAGGAAACACTTCACTTGTTATTAAAAACTATACTAAGTTAAATTATTCATATGGCATCCATGTGGTTTCTCTGATCATTAGGGTTCTCAAAAATTCTGTACCATTCTCATAGAATTATTCAAATTTTCTCTTTCAATAAGACAATGATACACTAAGTGAGAGAAAAAAAAAATACTACTTAATAAAATAACCTGTGACTCAATCAAAGAGAAGTAACACAGTTTAATTGAGACAAACCGCCTTGCTCGATGCTGTCATGAATACAGTCTCACTTCCGTGGATTTCTTTATACTTCATCCCCACTCCATCAAATTATTTACAGAGAGCAAACCAATTTACTGTTTTCCGACTAATGAAAAAGCATAATTCAAATATAAATCTGATTTTAATTTACGCCCGTCTAGAAAGTAGGAAAAGCAAAGGATATTTTCCTCTCAGCAAACATATCACCGTTTCCTATGCTGCCCAGCAAGCCCCACTCCCACCCTTAAACAAAATCTAGAGTCAACAACCCAGGCACATTTCGCTCCCATAAAAATCATATTATATTTCGTCTCAGGACTAAGCGCGTGCATATCGACTTCTAAGCGAATTACTTGCCGTAAAGGGTGTGGAGTTTAGGTGTTTAAGAGCTTCTCAAGTTGTCGAGGGGCAACAGAATTTAGTAGACTGTAAAATTCGGTGTCGGGCTCCACAATTAGTAGTGCCATTATTGTAGAGAAAGTCATGCTTTTATGAGGCCACCATGATTTTCCTTCCATCCTTTACGTATAATTGTGCCATAAAAATTCATGGTCTGTGCGCTTCTGCAGAAGAGGCTTTCGATTCGACTCTTAAGGTTTGCATAGAGTTTCTATCACTGTGATGAGAAATAAATCATTTTATTATTCGTTTTTATTTCATCATTTCTTTTATTTGATCGTTAGCTACGGATGGCTTTTATGGTCTTTTCAAATTCTTTTGTGGTGTCCTTAAGATTTTGTATTGCATCATTAAAAGATTTCTTAATAAAAGTTTGTACTACTTGAATGTTAGTCTACTTTGAAGCCTTCGTCGGTTTGTCTTGGAGTAAGCGATTAAGTAATTTTAGCGATTTAGTGTTTCCGTCTTTTGAATTTGTTAGTTGCCATACATTCTAAAATACTTTTCCTGATTCGAGATTATGTATAAATATCTTGTTAGGTGATGGTACTGGAGTTTAACAAAACTGTTTATTAATTTGATGGCGTTTGTTCACTATTTTCTGGTGATGATCTTATACGATCATCACCATGTATTTTAATTTACATACATGGTAATTTACTACTGGTAATTTAATTACTAATGTGGTAATTATTTACCAGTATTTAATTATTAATATGGTAATTTATTTATTTAATGTTATTTATTTCATGTTTATTTATTTATTAATATAGTAATTTATTTATTTAATTATTATATGGTATTAATTTATTTAATTATTGATATGGTAATTTAATTTACATACAAGGTAATTAATGTACTGAATTTATTATGATCTGGTTTTCTGACAAGAACATTCCATTCAGTGTTCTGACTTATTCTTCAATATGTTTTATTTCCCTACTGCCTTCATTTCTGTTCTTCTTAAAATAAAAAATTAAATCAGTTTGAACTTCATTAGTGGAGGATTCCATTCTTCGCTGAGTATGAAGAGTAATGTGTATGAGTGTGTAATAGAGATCCTTTGTAATAAATCATCCCTCCTGACATTGTTCTGATGTGTAACAAAGCCTTCTCACTCTTCCATGCCTGAACTTATTTTCATATAGGAAAATGCAGCAAATGGTGTAAGAAACACCCGTGAACTGGGTCGAAGATCTCGATGTACGAATTTCTGCTGGCGTATAAAATATCTTAAACCATGTCGGTTGCTTTCAAATATGATTTTATTCTCGATAACCATGTTTCATATATATAAGATTCGTCCTAAAATCGCGCTTGTATAACTTTAAATTGAATGGTACTGAAATTGAACTAAACTAAATGCAAAAATTGAAGCTCGTTGGAAACAACGATAGATTGGATAGATTTTTATATTCTGTCAACCGTAGCGATCGTTATCACAATAAGCTTATTTCCTTTACTAGATTCTTCGGTTGTTCACTGCGTGAACTTAACATTTTGCAGAAACGGCTCGAAATATTTTAATAACTAACTATTTTTGTCTGCAAGTATTTCAGGATAAATTGCATTTTTGGTACACCAACTTCCCTCTGAGTGAATGAATCTGGGTACATTTTGATTTTTAAGTTCTGTTTCTTAATGACTCTCGAAAATGCTACATATAACATTCCGAGAACAAACATATTGCGCTCATGATGAATTCGGACTCTGTTTTAAGTTTGTCACTGATAATTGTTGATGGTATTCGCGGTGGCAGTGTTTTTTACACGAATGACTAAGTGTTCCTGTCTTGGTCATTGGATGCCAGCTACACTAGGGTGCTTCATTTTTCTAAAGATATGAGTTTCATATGACTTTGCTTACGCCCCGAGACTCGGTGATGCAGAAGATATATATGTCAAATTTCAAGAAGATTGGATAATATTTAGGGGTTGCACACATTGATCACTTTTATCTCAAACTATGAAATTTCTAATATTGAGGTGCTTTGTACTAATGGGCTTCTCATGCATTTCTTTCATCTTTTGAAGATAATTGAACTTTAAAATGGGAACCAAAAGCGGAATTTGGCTGCTAGAAAAGGTGCCTAGTGGTGAGTGTTTCGGAGCTCGGCTCCCTTCAAAGGAAAAAGTAATTTTAGTTTTTATTTACCATCACAGAAATAAAAGAAACACTTTCGGATGCTGCTAAATCTACCAGTACTAAACTACCAGAAGTGTAGAGGAAAGAAAATATTCCTAGCCGAGTTTTTGCATTCCAGCAACGAAAAAATTACCTTCAAGTCCTAGATTAAAACCTCTTGATCAGACACTCACGTCTACTTCGGGTCGAGAACAGCCCTCTATTCGACAAGCAAGTACTTCATGCATAGGAACTTCAAAGAGCCTTGGTCACGATGTTTCAAAAATTTCCGTATCTCCAGCTACCTTTTACCGAACCGGGAGATCAATAGAAGTAAAATGGCATAGAAAATCGAAGAGACACTCTTTGAAAATCCTCCTCATTTGGTCTTCCATTGGGATAGTAAACTGTAGCCTTCAGTTGCCCATGGAAGTGTCAAAACTTTGTAACATATAGTTTCAGTTCTAGTGACTGGCAAAGATTCTGAGAATTTGCTTGGCGTACCTGTTGCTCTGAAAGGCACTGGTGAGCAGATGGCTGAAGTTGTTATTCGGAAAGTGGACCGATTTGGGCTACGTGACAATATCATCGGTTTATCTTTTGATACTACAGCATCTAATACAGGACTGATACAAGGGGCATGTACCAGAATTGAAAGAAAATTCGGACGAACATCGTTGTGGTTGGCTTGCTGTCATCACACCCATGAACTAATATTGAAAGGAGTGTTTGAGGAGTGTTGTGGCATACCATCAAGTGGTCCTGACATCCAGATTTTTCAGAACTTCCAAAGTCTGTGAGCTTCACTTGATAAGAAGTCATATACGACAATGCTCGATGAAGAAAGTCCCGTTCAAGGCTTTCTG
Organism: Araneus ventricosus; assembly: GCA_013235015.1. Taxonomy (NCBI): domain Eukaryota; kingdom Metazoa; phylum Arthropoda; class Arachnida; order Araneae; family Araneidae; genus Araneus; species Araneus ventricosus. The sequence continues at coordinate 7,385 of BGPR01008029.1, read as the reverse complement.
GAAGAACAACGAGTGAAAATGGTTAACTACATCCAAAATGTCCTAAAAGACGGAAGTCATCCAAGAGAGGACTACAAAGAGTTATTGCAACTCTCACTCCTCTACCTAGGAGGTTGGTCTGAAAACGACTTCAGTTTCAGGATCGCAGGGGATCTGCATCAAGCAAGGTGGATGGCTAAGGCAATATTTCCACTTAAAATTGTCTTCTTCATTAAACAGTTGGATATTCCTCAATGAGAATTGAAAGGAATGAAACGGGTTGCACATATTGTCAGCCTCGTATATGTTTCTTTTGGCACGAGGCAATTGTAAGTCGATGGGCTCCAAAGAATGATTTGGATATGGCTACAGCTTCTGAGCATTTACCCAGACGCAGACGTCAAAAAAGGGCTCTCACAGCTGCTAAGAGACATGTTTGGTATCTGTCAGAAACAAACGTAGGATTTGCTTTTTTGGACAAACGTATTTCTCAGGCTGATAAGGAAAATTTGACTCAAAATTTAGAACCAAACCTGAAAAGAGAAAGGAAATGAAACGATTAAAGAGTAAAACCTTATTTTTTGAAGGAAAAGACCTGAGCTATTTCGTTACTAATAAAACAAAGACGTTCTTTGAATTGTTTGGGATCCACGTCGTGACATAATACTGCAGTGATTCTCTAAGAAGACATGTGAACGCTCTTAAGGCGGTCAAAAAATTGCTCTGATAAAAAAAGTTTAACGAATCGGTTAGGGACGAACAACAAAAACGATTCTTGTTGAGGGTAGACCAGCATCACAGAAAAGTCGTCACCAAGCGAACAAAAGCATCGTTCAAAGTTGATTTATATAACACATGTTTTGCCTATCAAACTACCTATTAATCTTAGTGTCTAGTTTTAATATTATTTTAAGTTTGTGATTTCTAGTTTTCCCAATAAAAGAAATTAAAATTGAAAAATCGTATTTTGTGCCTACATTTACAAAACTGATCAAAGTGTGCAACCTCTAAATATTATCCAATCTTCTTGAAATCTAGCATATATATCTTTAACATCACTGAGACTTGGGGCATAAGCAAAAATTTTGCATTTTACTTTTTGCCTTACAAAATGAAACACCCTAAGCTACACTCACAAGTTTATGATTAAAATCACTGCATCAGGGAAAACTGCACTACATGGCATACGACAATCCTATACATATTCCACTGTAAATGTCGATTTTATTTTCAACGTCTACCGTCAAAAATTGCATTACTTCGCGCTACGCCTGTTTGGAGGGATACATGGGAAGACTTTAGTTATTTTGTCGCTTTCTTTTTTTTTCTTCCAACGGCACACCACTGCTTATCGTTTTACACCAAATTTCTTTATCATAATAAATTACTTATTATAACTAATAAGAATAATTAAAAGGTTAATATGTCGGTAACACTTCACTTTGTAGAATGAAATACACTGAACCTATTTCTACTTACTACTTACCGTCTTTTAATAGAGAAGCACAAAATTAAATCCAAGAAAAGTAACCGTTTTGCAAACAAGAAAATAATTCAATACACAATTATTTAAAAAAGCTTACAGAATGTAAAATAAACGACATCAGAAGTATGAAAAAGAGGGGTTTCGGAAATTTCTAAGTGGAGTATCGTTTATTGGTCCATGGCATCTAACACAATATTGAACCCCTAGTGCCACCTCTCCTTTCTCTTGTGTGGTGGGGAAATAAAAACACTGAGTGAATAACAAGTTCAAACAGAACTGACTCTCCACTTCAGTGGTTTCCCAAAAGGCTTTTTAGAGCTTTTTTTCCCTTCCTCGTAAGTCATGTGTGATGAACAAACTCTTTTCTTAGCTAAAATTTCGAGTAGAAAGTAGCTGTGTGTGGTTAAACAATGTTTGAGCTTGACAATAAGGAAATACATTGCCTATTTTATTGTGTCGAATGCATCTATCAAGATCCTAAAAATGCAATAGAAAGGCGTCGTGCCTTTTTTAGCAAACTGTCAGATTGTTTTAAATTTTATTGTTATAAAACAGCAAGGACAATTTTCACTGTATCGTAACTGCATATTATTTTTAATAAATATGATTCAAACAATATATAACAATATTTAAAACATGTTTTGCACTAGTTTTTATTAGGTATTTTCTGTTCATTTACAAAAAACATAAAATATTTAGTAAATATATTATTTTAAACAATTCTTATAGAAGAATTGTTAGACGCAAAAAAGATATGACATTTTTCATGTCGGAGTAACTAGGGATAATTGACCCTACTTTTAATTTTTCATCTATTTATCCAAAATTTTGATAGTTATAGTAATAAAAGAATGTGTTTTTAAAAATGACAATGCACTTGTGCTAAAGTTATATGTCATTTAATCACATAATAAATATATTTCAAGAATTGACCTAGGGTCAAGTATCCCTAACCTTAGGGATACTTGACCCTACATACAAAGAGTACTTAAATTCTTTCGATAATTTTATCTACTCAAAATACAGATATTAGGTTAAAACTACCGAACTGTAAGAATCTTAATTATCAAAAAGTATTATTGGAACTAATATTAAAGATGAAATAATACGACATTTATGAAACGCAATTGTTATTAATAAAATTCTAGTTAATAAATTAAATCAGTCCACTCATTAAATTAAATCTAGTTATTAAATTACATTAAATCTAGTCTGGCGTTCAAAAGTAAATAAAAATTAAATATTGAATTAATTGAATAAAAATATATAGCAATGAACTGGAACCTAGCAACGTCACTAGAGGAATGAAAAATTGGCGTTTTGGGAAAAATTAGAAAAGAACAGAATAGCCTCAAAATGAAAAGAAAGGATTTAAAAAATGTTGTATGAAACAATGAATTGGAAAAGCTAAAAATACTTACTTGGTTCTCCTAATATTCAAATGCGAACAAAAGCAAAAGAAGAAAATATATTCTAAGAGAAAAATCAAACCAACAAACATACAAACTCAACCAAAATGGCGAAACGTTTAAAGAAACCAAATGATGACAAATAGTTCGAGCAAAAGTTTTGTAAAAGTAAGTAAATGAAAAAAAATCATATTTCATTTCGCAATCGAGAAAAAAATGGAATACATAAATTTCAATTTTTTTAAAGTTTTCACTAAAATAATTGTTCGCTTTATTTGAAATTATCGCATTAAAAAACAATTTTATTAATTAAATAATTACTTAAACTATTTTTAAATGATTATTCTCTATATTTGAGATGCCATATTGGTGCAAAACTCCACCGCACCAGAAAATTGATCCCAACCACACAATGTGCTTAGGTCTGCTGTGACATCGAAGCTGCAAAATCTTTTTGGTAGGGTCAAGTATCCCTAAATGGCAAGAATCAAGTATCCCTAACTTGACTTTTTCCAAATAATCTATTAAACCACTTGACTTAAAATACTGCACAGCATCATATATCAAATTATAGCTGGAAGTAAGCTTAAAACTCAGAAATATTTTAATTCATTATATTTTCAATAGTAAACTTCCAATCCACTGAGAAATGAAAAAGTGAAAATTTGTTTTGGACATCTAAAACAGATTTACTTACCCACATCCAAAACCCTCCAATAAACCATACGACCAAAGGTCAAATAAAAATGGCACACACAAATTACCAATTATATCATAATATGAGAAAATCATTTAGGGTCAAGTATCCCTACTTTCCCCTATGCCAGAACTAAGTTTGAGAGTTATAATTTAACAACAAAATATATTTTCAAATGAAATTTCTAACAATTAATGATAAATTATTACTAAAAGAGAGAATATTATTTTAAAATATGTATTGCATTCATTTTTTGTTCAATATTTTCTGATTAAATAATTAGTAAATTCATCATTATATGATATATATATATAATTATTATGAAACAAATGTTACCAAGGGTATAAGTTTACCATTCGTTATGCAATCAAAAAGTAAGTTTAAATTTATAATTTAATAGCAAAACACAATTATTTGCAATTGAAATCTATAAAAATTAATGATAATTTAATACAATAAAACTAAAAATTGGTTATAAAATAAATGTCTCACTTCCATTAAAAACTGAAAATCATTAAGTGTGATTTTAATTATTGTCATATTAAAACGGATTTATAAACAGAATTTTTATTCATATAAATCTAAACTTTTATTATTCTGCAAGTATATTTTTATAATCTACAAGTATACTTTTTTAATTTCATTCAGAATGCTTTTACAACCTTACATCGCGTTTAAAATATAAATTGAATAGAAAATTATTAAAAAACTAAAAATCATTTCAAGACATCAGCGAGATAAATTCTATTTCATTCATTTTCATTGTAGAAAACCGTAAGAAAACTATGAAATCGGCAATTTTGTTCCTTTTCACATGACTCCATATCAGACAAATAAATCGCTGGTGTATTTAAAACCAAACAAACATAACAAAAATCTTGTAGCAAATATCTCACACAAATATTTAAGGCAACTTGTATAACTAATATCCATCAAAGATGTTTTTTCTGTAAAAAGAATTGCAAAAGACTTCGTTTCGAAAATTTTTTGCAATTTCCTACATTTAACTACTTACAGAAAACAACTTTTGTCAGTTCTAACGATATTTGCATTTATATAAAATTTACATTAATTATTGGATGAGATGTGTTTCAATTTTAATGTAACCATCTTGTTTTTTTCATTGAGAAAATGCAGAAGATACGGGTATTAAACTGTGCTACATTTCACATCTTTTAAAAATTGCAAAATTATTCTCAGCACTTTTTTAAAAATTTATTCCAAAATTATTCTTTGAATTGAGACTGAAAAAGAAGGTTAAAACATACACAACACAATACAAGATTTTTTTTATTCAAACATTGTCATTCTTAGTGTAATTAAGAACTTTTTCCCCTTCTAAATTGCAGGTAATTCTGTCTATTACGATTTTACTCTGGAATAAAAAGTCGAAAGTAATTAATTCTTCGCATACGTCGAAACCCAAAGTGCAGTTACGATATTAATTAAATTCGAAACAACGCCAAGCACTTGGGCAGAAAATGAAAAGAAGAAAAGCAATACTACAAGTCAAAAACCAGCATTAACAAAAGAAATAATGACCACCCAAATTATACATTCCTTTCGTTGGAAACTAATAATCAGAAAACTTAGCTGATATATTTCGGTGTGCCATCTAATTAAAATTTCTTTCTTCCCAACACAGAATGGAAAGAAGAGCCTTTTCCACTTACACATATACATGCATATTTTCCTAAAAATTTCTCAGGTTGAATTAAAATTTACGCGTAAATCTTTTCGGAGACAATAATGATTCGACTAAATATTTATTAACATGTATATCGTATCAGTGATGGAAAAAAGCAAATGCCTTAATGTCATCCTCTGCGTAATTTGAAAATGAATTAATTTCATACCGTTCTGTAATTCAGGAGAAAACTTAAAAAGGGAAGCTGCATAGCTGCCTAATCCTTCTCTTACTATTTAATTTCGCTCATGGAGAATAAAAAAACTATTAACACGCTAGTCTTTGTGATGTATTGTTAAAGCAGATCTTCTAGATAGCGTAATAATATGTTGGATTTATCATATGCTGAGGTATCAAGCCCAAATTATCAACCGCCTGAGGTTCTGACAAAGGAATGTTAAGAAATCTACGGAAACCATTCATAAATAATCGGTTGAGGAGATTTAAGAGGAAAAGGGTATTGGAGCATTTTGTTTGACTTCTTCCCGTATGGAATTCCAAGTAAATATATTTTTAGTTATGAAAATGACATTTATGTGAATTAAAAATGTATGCATGCAAGTGCATTTTTAATTGCAATGAAGTCATTTTTGAAGATTTGTATTTTTCAAGACAAAATGTTTTAAACAAATGTTAATAAGGCACATTTTAAAATTACCGTTTTACTCTACTGTTCGAGTGTATCTTTGATTTTAACAAAATCTCACCAAAAATGAATTTTAGCTAAGATTTGAGGTAATAAGCTATCATAAAATTCTACGGTTTTGTTTCCGAACAAATAGTTACCGCACTACTGTAAATTATGTGCAAACAGATACCGCTC
>BGPR01008028.1:277-18432 GCA_013235015.1 Araneus ventricosus | reverse complement strand
CTAACAACTCAAAAATTTGTTATCATTAAATCCAAAGTTAAATATCAGTAAATTCAACTCGCATACTTCCACACGAGATGAATTCCCCTCAACACTGATTGGCTCTTATAACATGCAATTCAAAAAAATACTTTCCCTCTATTTTATGCAAGAAAGTCTTCTCGGATAGAAGCAATAAAAAACCTCCAGAAGTATCGAAAATTAACTTTTATCATTGACAATTTGTCAATGTTGTTTTTGGATTTCGAAATTTTTATGTTTTTTTCTTCGATAACTTATTCGAATTTAAATTTTATGCGACCAATGCGATTCATAGGCATTATTCCAAACTTTTTTATTTCAGACTCCAGGAGGTCTAAAACATGACGATTAATCAAAATCCCAAAGGACAACCCAGGTAGCACAACGTGTTGTCCGATATTGTACAATATTGTTCGATATTATGTAATATTATATGATATTGCACAATATTGTTCGATATTATATAATATTATATGATATTGTGCAATATTGTTCGATATTATATAATATTATATGATATTGTACAATATTGTTCGATATTATATAATATTATATGATATTGTTCAATATCGTACAATATTGTATAATATCTTTGTGCTACTAGGGAAATTGTTTTTTCAGGTGATCACAAGACTTTTTCTGTACAGTTAGACATCGATTATCCGTCATCGTCCGAACCAGGGTTGTGACGGATCACCGGATAGACGGGTAATCGAAATCTCTTCATACATGTGTACAGTAACGTGTTTTCGCTGCTGGCGTGGGACAAAAATGAAAATAAAATCCTTTAGAAGTGAATAATTACTAATATAATAGCCTAGATCTGTCTCTCGGTAACGCTCTGACGTCGCCAACAATAAAACTCGCGCCATAGCGCTGCGAAACGTTGAACAGCATTATTTCATTGTTAGAGACCCTAAATTTCAGTCATTTTAAATTTAAAAGAATAATTGTCGTTCTAATTTCAAATTTAATAGCTCTAAAATAGTGAAATGAAATTTTCTGTGGATTGATATAAAAGTTATCTCGCTACGATCAATAGTTCCCGAGAAATTTTAAATTATATTAATCATATATTCACAATTAATTTCCGTTTTTTAATAGATAGTAGTAAATTACGTCAATGGTATATCATGCGCGTGATATAGTTTCGATGCCACGATGTATCTGATTATTTATAGCAATCGTGATGATATAATTTGATAATATTTTTGGCAACGTTTTGACAATCAGCGAAGTGATATGTTTTGATTAGAATCTCGAAAAAGAATTCCTTTGAAAATTTAACTTTTGACTTACGTTTGGCAAGCTGAGGATTTCATGGTTATTGAATTATAATAAAATTGTTAAACAACGAAAAATACTTCACACGGAATGTTGTTTACCAAGAGTTTTTTTGAATAAAGAAATATGTAAATAATATGTAAATAAAAAATATTTCCTGTCATAAAACATACGTTTATTTTATTTGTTTTCAATCAATGTTAAATATTTCTCTGGCATATGTATCTATTTAAACACGTCAAATTTGACGGGAAATCTCTCGAATGAAGAGGCAATTTGCACCCATAATACCATGACGGTTGATTTTCTAGTACATACATATTGTTTATAATTTTACAAATAGATCAATATAAACTTCAGCATAAGAGCAGAATCCACAGAAATATATTGTAATAATATAAACCTATGTTATTTACTTTTCAGTACGGTGACGGTTAAACAAGTGACAGTTAATCGAAGTTTCACTTTATATACTTTGCGTACGAGAAAGTAAAGGATAACTATTAACGATAAAATAATCTTGATTGAATGTTAAACAAGTGACGGTTAATCGAAGTTTCACTGTATATATTTTGCGTACTAGAAAGTGAAGATGGTAACTATTAACGATAAAATAATCTTGATTGAATGTTACACAAGTGACGGTTAATCGAAGTTTCACTGTATATACTTTGCGTACTAAAAAGTGAAGATAGTAATTATTAACGATAAAATAATCTTGATTGAATGATGCACTGAAGGTCACAAATTGCTCTGACAGACGTGATAACAGTTCTTTCAGTGAAATAGATCTCATAGGCTGTCTGACATGAAAAATCTGAAAAGAAAATCGATAATGAAAAAATGGAATCCCAGAGTCAAAGAAATGCTTATAAACTTGAGGTAATTCAGCGCTCCTCTCGGCCACTCCTAGGTTTATTTCTGTTTACGTAAGTTACCTTTTTTCATGATCCATAATTTCTTTTCCTTCAGGTCAGCTTTAACCCTCTCACACCGAGCGGGGCGGTCCCGGGCGGCCTAGAAATTTACCCTTAATAGCGATGAAGGCCGGTCTGGGGCGTTTCTCTTCTTTGGAGGGGAGGGGAGGTTCTGATATCGCTTAGGAGATAAGCGCGGTAGGGGTTCCAATTATCCTTGCCCATTTCCGTGCGCTTTAAGGGAAGGTTATAGCAGGGATGGGGTGATGGGGTAAATGACCACCCGGGATGGAAGAGTCCAATTCAAGTCGCATCCTCCCAAAATGTCCGGGTTTTAAAGGGAATAGAGGAAAAAAGTCAACTCGGGATTAGAGATTTAAACTGAAGGAAGGACCGAAATGATTAAAATATCTGAATGAATCTTGAAATTCTTCGAAATTTAAAAATCTGGACATTTATTGCACCTAGTATATTTGATCAACTGAATTTGTGTGGGATATATGTCCCAGTTTGAAATACAAAAATATTGTCCTGAGCTTTGCTAATTTCGTCTTTTTAGTAATTTTTTTGTCAATATATTAAAAGAGAGTTTCAAAAGGTAAAATTTGCTGAAACTTTTAAGTGCAACAATCTTGATAAGATAACAAAAAACCCTACGTTTGAATGATATAGCATTTATACCTTCTCTATCGATTCAAGCTATATAAATAAATAAAAGTGAAATATTATAAATATTGTTTTAGCTACATAAATCCATACTGCATAGATTTTCTTGTTTTGCCCACAAGTATTAAGTTTTGCTCACGGGTACTAAGTTTTGCTCACAAGTACTAAGAGGCATAAGGAAGGGTTTGGTGAAGGTTTAATTAAACAGTTGTATTTTTATTAATTAAAAACTATGTTTCCATATATAAAAAAATATTATTTTATCTTTAGTGATGTCGTTCCAATTGAATGAAAATATTATAGATATTTTAAATCGTTTTATTTATTTGCCTCCGACTTGCCACTTGCAGTGCATGCTTAATATTTTTTTTATCGTTCTGTAAAACTATTACTGACTTACGGAAAAAAATTGATGTCGCCGGTTTCAAAAAATACTTAGTAATATTTCGATAAGCTATGACATTTAAAAATCGTTTTGTTTAACTTATATTTTCCTTTTAATTAAAAATATGCAAGATCCCAGGTAGCGCAACATGTTGTCCGATATTGTATAATATTTTTCGATATTATATAATATCGTGAATATTGTTCTCTATTGTACAATATCTTTGTGCTACAAGGGATTAGAAGTCGATAAGAGAAATTTCTGTATTATAATATTTTATATAAAAATACTTTTTACCTTACAATATTATATATATATATATATATATATATTAAAAAATAGTCATGGAAATATTTACATCACGAGAAACGCCAGGTATATCAGCTGGTATAATATAAACCTATGTGGAATAATTTTATGCAAAGGAAACATATTTCCTTCGAAAATGATATTATACCGAAGCTTTAAAAATTTTCTAGACAAGGACTAAATACAAATCAATTTGATCGTAATTCCTGGTATGATTCAAATATTCTTTAATATTTTTAATATATATACCTCTTCAACTTGAAAATGCAGTTAAGATTTTAATCTGCATAAATGACGAGATTAGTGATTTTATATTTCACATTTATGTTTTATGTTCTTGCTTCTGTATGCTGTATTAGTTCTAGATTTTTAGCACACTTGTTGGGCATTTCTCCTCGCTGATTTTGTGGCATATATTTAAACCAGCGGGAGTGACATCCCCAAAACTTTCTCGCATACGAATAACACGGGAGGAAAAAATACACCTGCGCGCCGGAAAACGTGCGGTATTCCTTAAGGTGGGGAACACTCGCTCCAGCGTTCGCAGCTTTTTTTGCGTAGAATGGAGAAAAAAACCGAATAGGTAATTTCAACGCCTATTTTCAACCGATTGAACCGAAAATGGAGACAAATCTACAATTAGGGTTTCAAGACTACATTCGAAATTTCATTTATCTAGGTAATTTTTTTTAAGAAGTTATGGCGTTCAAAAGTATGCGATTATACAGACCGACAGACGCTCAACCCTTTGACGGATTTGTCCCAAACTTTTATATGGACAAACTCGTCACACGCTTTACACCCTTTGGATAAGGAGGGTCGCCGTGAGCAATAAAAAAACTGTATTTCAAAAGTGGGTTTAATACACGTTATGATCCGACCCATTTCATTATACATATTATAAATAGGTTAGATTATAAATTAGTATTTTTTCTTTGCATGTATGTTCTAAGATAAGAATAAGCTATACAAATAAAGAAACTCTTCACTTTACTTTTATTATATTTATAGTTATTTAATCAAAACGAAATACGTAAATCACGATAACTACTATTAAGAAAATATTTCAGCACCTTATACATATAAAATAAATAACAACTCTCTCTCTTCCTTTGAACAATTCTCTCACTCTTTAGGATACTTACTAAGTCAAAAATAACATCTATCATCATTAAAATTTGTGAAAATATTTGCGCTACGTTGCACAGGCACATATCTAAGTACATCGGTTTTTAAAAAGCACATAATACTTATATAGTGTTTTAATAAAATTATTTCTTCTGTGTTTCTCCTTGTGTTAGAATAACTTTGGAAAAAACCAGTTCTTTTAAGAAATAGTGCAGACATTAGAAGTCTGGCTCTCCTCGCAAGCTGACTGTCGTTTAGTATACGCTGCTGAAGCAGTTACTTTGGCCATTGTCTTGAAACTCACAGTCGTTTTCATCGCATGAATATTTCCATCGAGTCTGCTCGGCAGCTTCTGGAGTTTAAGTTGGGATTCTTGGTTTTCAGGATCGGCAATGGCAAGAACAACAAAACTTCCATCTACTCCGCCGACAACAACAGACAAACCATCATGAGTGGTCCTGAAATCGCTCGCTTCTGCGGCCAGTTTGTAATTACCAATCATCTTGCCGTTGGACATGCGGAACAGACGTATTGTTTGCCTTCCACTGTGGTAATACAGGACATAGTCATCCGTGCTGTTGAATTTAGCAGTAACAGCAAAAACGCCTTCACTTACAGGTGGTATAAGAACTTTCACAGTCTTTCCACTGCGTAGTTCTATCACTTCCAAACCTCCCTGATTAGGTGCCACCAAGCCATATTTGCCGTCACTGGTACAAGCACCATTCCATCGCTTGATTCCTCGAACAATTCTCTTCGTTTCTACGTCAATTATCCACGAAGAATCTGAACTCACAATAACAACAGCAGAAGCTCTTCCTGGAAACGAAGAAATTGCGCTAAAGCCTAACAGCTGCACACTTACTAGAGGTATTTTGAACAAGAAACCACCTTTCTTACAGCCGTGGACAAGTATTACTTTCTGGTTCGGCTCCATACTCATGAGACACAGATACAAATTATTTATTGTAATCACGGCTGGATTAGAAACTTCACACGCAAAACTAAAATCATATAAAAAGTCTCCAGATGGAACTTGTCGTACCGTGCATTTCGATTCCTTTTCTGCTTCAGAAGTCACTACTACAATGATCTTATCTTCCATTCCAAGCAACAGTTGTTTTATGTGAGGATGTCTTTCACGGAAGGTCACACAACCCTAAAATCATAAGAAAGTTATGATAATTTTCTGAATTACTACTTTAAAATTTATTATTTACAAGCGAAGAACAAATAATTTATTTGTATATATAATCAAACATTTATTGTCAAATTAGAACTTGTATTACGGTTTAGCTATTCGAGAAGAATCTAAAACAATATTTTGAGCTCAAAAAGGGGAAAAAAATGACCGAAAAATATTTTGTCGTGAAAAATATCGTAGCGAGAAAATATATGAAGCATATGTTTATCGCTGAATAATTTGAAAATAAAAATTGAAAACATTTGAAAGCGTCTGTCAACCAAAACACGACATTTCATTCGACAAATGTTAGGTGAGAATGCAGTTTTGTTATTGAATTTTTAAAAATATTTTGGATCTATATTCAAGTTGAACTGCAAAGCTTTGATGAAGTTCCCTTTATGTGAGAGCGATTAGCAAGTTCCTAATCCAACGAATTGCAATAAAAGAAGTAGTCAATTAATTCTTGGTAACATAATGCGTCTTTAACTTTACAGATTTTTTCCTTTCATGCAGAGAAACCAAAGGATTTTAAAAGTTCTTACTCCAGAACAAATAACTAACCAATGAAATCCTTTTTTGTGTTTAGAATTAAAACTGCAAATGAATCGATTTCAAATCTTATCCCGAATTAAGCTAACAACAGTTTTTAAGTGCTTAAAAGTATTTATTATGACAAATTGAATCCTAAATATGTTTGCAAAATTTTTACTCATGATAAGCATTGTAATGAAAAAAATTATCTCTACTTTCTCAGATACAAACTAGTGTAAGAAATGAATTTATTTATAGAAATTGCGGACATATTTGAGCAATTGCGTTTCTCTGAATAGCTCTGAATAAGAAAAATAAATAAACTCCAACTGAAAGAATTACCTGTTTTGAAGGAAAAAATCTGTGATGGTGCTGTTGAAGTAAAGTAGAGAAAAAAAATTTCAAAAGATTTCCAAATAATAAATCGACAACATTAGATTCAACAACTGCATGACGCTTTTCAACTTCCTTAAAGTTATGCCATTGAAATGTTTCTAACTGTTAGAAACTGTCATCACTGTTTTCTAACTTAAAAGAAATCAGTTAACTTTGTGATGATTTGACGATACTGTGACGAATTTCAGCATAGTATGAAGAATCATGGAGCCTTCTTTATCAAAAATAATATATTTATTGGACGTCTGCCACAGCACAAACATGTAAAACAAACACATACACTTACATCACAAACGTTACATCACTGACTGACATCAAATTCCTTCTTCAATTCATTATTCTTTTCCGTTGCTAGGCAACGTTACCAAAAGACAATATCGTTGCCAAACTATTTTTATTACCTTTAGAAAAGAATTATGCCAAACGATATTTTTAATTAATTTCTTTTTCAGCCAAACGATGTTTTAAAATTAATTTCTTTTATGACCAAAAGATTTTTTAATCCAATTAATTTCTTTTCTTCAAATATTTTAATAATTCTACAAATATATATTTTTATTCGTTACGAATATTACAATACTATCACACAATTTTTTTTTTAAATTAAAGTTTAGTTTTAGAAATGAGTCTCAATTCCACTGAAAGGAACTTACTTTTTTTATATTCCATACAAGAAGATTCCCAGACTCCGAGGTAAGTACATATCGACCATCTGTTGTAATTACCGCATGAGTTACTATGGCGCCCACAGGTGAATCCACCAGTTTGCTCCACAATTTGCCAGTTGACACGCTCCAGACACCGACACTGCTTCTTGTGACTGTAACTGCTAACTCGTCATCTCCCGACAGTGACACAGATTCAATGGCCATCTCCATGCGGTCAATCGTGTAGACCTTCTCGAAAATGTTTTTCACATTCCACACCTGCAGATATTAAAATAAATTATAATCTTCGTTGGGATTAACTATTTTATTAGAAGCCAAAAATATTTCAATGTACATGGTATCCATAAAGTCTGTATGATGTATAAAAGTATTGTAATTTTATAATTATGTAGAGGGACGAGACTCATGTTTATGTGGAATGCCGCTGTTGGAGAATTAATTCAACTTCAGGAACAATTTTTATTAGATGGCTAAGTTCCACGACACAGTACATTAAAAGGTACAAGACGCAAGACAGAGAGCAACAACACAAGACAAGTACACAGTAGAAGAAGAGAGAGAGGCATCATGGGAAAAACCCGGATGGAACAAGTAGCGCCACCTACTATAAAAAGGAGAAGGCAGTGAATTGTAACCGCTACAGCTATATTCAGCAGAAAAACCTTAAAAAAGAAAGAAATGTTTGATGAATACAATTTTGTTTTTTGTCTTTAGAAATTAATTTAAAAACAAATGGGAGCTATTTAAAATGCCAATAGCAAACTATTTCATGATAACCCCTCTATTCTCTTCTATAATTGCCCAGTATGGCAGGTGTTGAAACTCTCTGAGTCCAAGAATGTCGCCTGATGGCGCTGCGCGATACTTCCGGGTATTTCTTATATGTTTTCACTCTCTGTCTTGCTCTTGCTATGTGATGTTGAGCCGTGTTCGTGTTTTGTGCATGCTTGTGATGATGTATTGTTCTGCTTCTGTCAAAATAAACTAACGGATAACCTCCAAAAATTACCACCGAGTCCTTTTCTGAGAGGTAAGTGAAAACTTTTGTCATATTACGAATTGGAATTAATTGAGAATAGTTATAGTTTGATCAACAGGTTTTAGGCTTAGCTTTACTGTACAGTAAAGACAATCGAGTACACATTTTGGGATCTTCCCATCAACCGACTGAATCCAAATTTAATACAGAACTATAATTTAAGTGTAAAGACCACCCATGAATTTCGTTTACGAATTGGAATTAAATGAGAATAGTTATAGTGTGATCAACAGGTTTTAGGCTTAACTTTACTGTACAGTAAAGACAATCGAGTACACATTTTGGGATCTTCCCATCAACCGACTGAATCGAAATTTAATACAGAGCTATAATTTAAGTGTAAAGCCCACCCGTGAATTTCGTTTATCTAGCTTGTATTTTTGAGTTATTGCATTCCCATACACTGGAACAGACAGACGTTACATTATATCACACTACCACACACCCTGACTCCAGAGGTAAAAATCTCCGGTTTTCAGTTTGAATGGGTGTGCGTAGAAACTTTATTGAGCAAAAAAATTACATATTGTACAAAATGGGAGCTTAAAAACCAATGCGAGCTGTTTAAAATGCCAATAGCAAACTATTTAATGTTAACCCCTCTATTCTCTTGTATAATTG
Organism: Araneus ventricosus; assembly: GCA_013235015.1. Lineage (NCBI taxonomy): Eukaryota > Metazoa > Arthropoda > Arachnida > Araneae > Araneidae > Araneus > Araneus ventricosus. The sequence continues at coordinate 9,281 of BGPR01008028.1, read as the reverse complement.
CCCAATACGGCAGGTGTTGAAACTCTCTGGTCCAAGAATGTCGTTTGATGGCGCTGCGCAATACTTCCGGGTTTTTCTTATATATTTTCACTCTCTGTCTTGCTGAGAGATGAGCTTCATGGGTGGTCTTTACACTTAAATTATAGTTCTGTATTAAATTTGGATTCTGTCGGTTGGTGGGAAGATCCCAAAAGACAGTAGAAGGTTTACATGTATACTTGATATGGAACAACAGACAGATAGACAGACGGGCATCCAACCAGGTAGATCAACGATTCCGGTGATAAAGCTATATGACAACTCTCATCCATCCAGAGGGTTTTCAGTTATTACGCGTATCCATTCAAAATTTACAAATTTAAAGTATTCTGTCTTAAAAATATCCCTTCGAAATATTTGTTTTGAAAAGAAAAGAACTCTAATTTATAAAAAAAATTGTTTGTTCAAATAACTTTGATATTTTTACATGTCATAGAAAATCATTATGTGAGACTAAAAGTGGTAAAAGATGAAAGTGCCAAAAATTCCGAAACGGGTTTTTTGACGCAAAACTGTTGAATGTGCCATGCTTTTTAATGTGGTAAACGTAGAAAGTGCCTAGGAGCCGTCTAGATAGTTGAAAAGAGTGAATGAAGATGTCGGTAGTGTGAATGTCCGTGCGGGCTAATTTGGCGAACGATGAAAGTGCCTAGCGGCGCCATTCCTTTGTAGATGAACAGGACCAAAACATTCTTTGTTTACGTTCGTACCAGTGGCATCAGCTCTAGCGGTTCAGTGTTTTTTTCATCAATTTTCTATTGTTTTGACTATCCAAAATTGATCAAATATGAATCCCTCCCCAGTGAAGGTGACAAAAAAGAAAGTGATTGAAGAAAGAAGGTGTTTGAAGCACTCTGGCAAGCCATACACGACATCGTCAGGGAAAGCTATGAAAGGTAAAGAACTTCCTTCAGTTACTATAACTTGCGGAAAAGGTAGTAGGTAGGTATGTATCGTAATTATAAAAGTAATTCATTATAATGTGGTACTGATAGGAAAAAAGGATTATGTCGGGTAGGTACCGAAAGAGGTCTCAAGTTGATATTGAGTGTACGTGGTAAACGATGTAAGTGCCAGATATGTGCAAAAACAGATTATCGCTATTTCCCAACATTTTGCCTTGCAGCACTTACAACGTTTATCACTTTTAGTCTTCAATTGTATCACTCAACAGTTTAACTGAAAGCATTTACACAAACCAAAAATGTAAAAATACTAGCCTTAATTGTTTTGTCTATAGAAGATGAGACTATTCCATTAAAGTCTTCGATGTACAATGATTTGATTTTCATGATTCTAGCAATATGAGCGTCTACTTCTTTAAGAAGCTGCCCATCTCGCACATTCCAAATGTATAGCGATTTTCTAACTCCTCCTACTCCATACTGATTGTGCTTCGTCAACGCCAAGGAACTCTGGGATTGAAAAGGTTTGGTTGAGATATTTTTAACATTGTTGGGAAGAAAAAAATATGTATCTTTAAAATTTTCTAAATTCCACAGCAAAAATCCTGTCGGTACAGTTCCAACGAGAAATCGATTGTCTGAAGACACTTCCAGTGCCATAATCCGCATTGGAGTTTCCCCTACAGTGGTCTGTTTCTGCCAGCCATCAGTAGATACCTTGAAATGAGAGACTTCATAAACTTCTTCGTTCTGAAATGTGGCATAAATGCTGCCATCGTCCACAAAATGCAATGCACTATCAATATGCAACTCGTTAATCTCGCAGTCATTCAATCTCGTTCTCAAGATATGATGGGCTCTAAGGTTTTCTGCACTTTTTCTCAAACTTGAAGTGGCTATGGAATAGTCCGTAGAACTTTTATAATGAATATGGGAGATGAAATATTCGTTATCTTCTATGAAATGTGAAGACAGTTTTGTTCCACTGGGTACAGAAAACGTTACCCACTGTTTGGGGCTCCAAGCTACTGCCACGTCATCGCCAATAGCGATACCCGTAATGGGCAAAGATTCAAGCAAGTTATTTACTTTTTCAATATCTCCAGACAAAGCATTTAGTATAATTATTTCATTATGATTCGTATAAGCAACAGCGTACTTATCATCAGAATTCAGATCTAATGCTTGCATAATTCCAGGAATTTCGGGATTGATGTCACATGATATTTCACCTGTCATGAGATCAAACATCAAAAATTTATTGGAGATGGTAAGGATAAATCTCTGATCTGAAGTAAGGCAGAATCCAAACACTGCAAAAGGATGTCCTTCCAAAGAATATTTCAGAGGACCTCCTGGAGTATGTAAGATGTGAAATGATGGTACTAGAGCGCAATGCTGGGTTCCCAACCTGTCGCACTGTTCGATTAAGCCTTTAACTCTTGGGTAAATATCTTTCACAGGTAGCAGCCTTCCAATGATTTGAGATGCCAGCATGTCTGGATGTTGAGCCAAAATAACTCCTCCTAATCGCATACCATCAGCAACTATATTCAGCTGCTTGATCAATTCGCTGTCAGTAAGATGCTGAACCATATCTTCAAAATCAGCCAAAATTGCTTGTAATGGACAGCAACTCACCTTAGAGTGTAACCACAAATAGTTAAAAAGTACGTTTTCGAAAAGATCTTCGTATCGGTGTGACCGCACAAGATGGAACGGCAGTTCACCAAATTTCCGTTTGTTGTAACCTGAAACTCGACCATCTTTCGTATGAAACACTAAAGGTTGCAAAGGAACTTTTCTGTCGGCTGTACCTTCTTGATCCTTTAGGCCGAACCTGTACCTTTGGATTTCTGTGTATTTGAATGGCTTGGGTTTACCTCCTCCCCATGTTCCTAAGAAGTACTCGGCAATGGATGAGTGAAAATATTCTATTTGTTCCCTTTTCACGAAATACCGTTCGATTGCCGCGTCTCGAAATTGTCTATGGTACCAATTTAAAACACTCACACCGTCAGCCTCTCTTTCAGAAAGATAATTCGGCAAGTCTCTGCGAATTCTTGTCCACAGAAGTGGAGGAATTCTTCGAACCGGTGGCATATGATATTGGTAAACGTCATCGAGGACAATGTCGTCTAGAGAAATCAGATCTTCTAATTCAGTTTCACTGAGGCCACTTCTGGAAGCTGTAATATACGACAGCGCGTGGGCCACAAGCAGTCTTCCATGCTGTTTTTCAATGCGATCAAAAAGTTTCATTATACTATCCATTACAGTATATGCCAAAATAGTTTCACTGGCTTTTGAGTAAGATCTCCAACGCATAACGTCAGCAAATATCAATTTGATAAAAATTGGTAAAGTGCACTTTGATATTGCCTTCTTAACTACATTCCACTGATATTTGTTTAAGTCTCGACCGTTCATTTCTAGCCAGCATTTGACTGTCTGTTCGGCCAGTTCATCTCCAAGAGGATGCACTTCAACAAATTGGTTTTCATTGCTCAACATTTTACGAAGCAAATTATATTCCTTCGCATCGCCTTCAGAAGCAGTTGAAATCACTATTTTTACATTTTCAGGAAGTCTTGTTGGTAACCACGTCAGTTTGTTGGCATCGCTTGGTCCTGATAACTGATCCACAGAATCCAGAAATATAAACAAGGGTTGTTCGTAAGTTATTTTTGTTAGTAACCTCTTTGTGAAGGCAATTAAAGGGATTAAATCATCCGGTATACCTTCCCAAGGCATCATATAATTATACATGATCTGTTGACAGACACTTGTAAGCATTGGCACAACACTGGAGCTGTCTGGTGTAGTTCCAAGAAATCTTAGAGTCAAGATTGGTTTGGTTCCTTTTGGACTCCACTCGACCATCATGCTGGAAGCTTTTGCTAAAAGAGAGGTTTTACCACAGCCACCTTTCCCATGAAGAACAAATGGTTGAATTGAATTTGACATAATATAATTTTTAATTCTGTCTAACTCGTATTCTCTGCCTTGAAAGGTTGATACTGAATTCTTTCCCGCCTGTAGGTGTTGCAAAATTTCAGTCACAATGTGGCCTTGGCTGCTCAAATCTTCTTTTCGCATTGCGCGGTCAACTAAGCGAGTTATGTGTTTGTAGAAATGAGCTGTGAACTCTTTAAGATAGTCTTGATGGTATTTCACAGACAGGCCTTCCTTTCCACACCAGTTTATTGTGTACCTAAACAAAAAAAATACTGTGATATTAAAATTAAGATATTCTCCGGTATTTAAAAGACTCTGATATTTAGTCAGTACGTAAATTAACAATATATTCTTAAGCTAGTTTGGTAAAATAATCTTCAACTAAATAATCGTACCTTGAAGGTCTAAGGATTTAAATTAAATTGAGAAGATTAGCAGTAGTAGTAAGCATAAATAATTTATGAATTAAGTGCAATGTTCATCTGAAAAGATATTATAAGTGAGATATACGTAAACATATTTATTAAATACTCCCTAGAATTTATTTTGGTATCATTTTACTTTAAAAAATGTAATATTTTTCAAAATGTTTCATAAGATTAAATTGTTAATACCTTGAGTAAATACTATATTTAAAACTAAATGATATACAAAAGATAAATCATATGCAGCTGAAAAAATATACAGATCTAAATGTTTATTTCTATAAAGATCATTTACAAATTTTAAAATATTGAAGTAATGTTATATCTTCTTAACTGCAGACTGATATATAGTAAAGTATGTCGATTTTTGATGATATATACAACAGAATGAACGAAACATGAGTAGTGTAGTGAAATATTAAACCTGATTATATTTTACTTTATGTTAAATAAATTTTCGTGATTAATTAGTTCGTCATTCTTATACTTTCTGAGTTCAGAGAATCTAAATATTTTAATCTTCTAAGCTAGAATTTTCCCAACAGTTTTATTATTTCCCTCCGCATGACGATTTGAGATAAAATATGTTATACAGTTAAATCGTGGAATCCGTTATTTCATAGAATAACTAAGTATTTCATGAATTACCTATTTATTTTCAGTCCGTTATTTCATGGAATAACTAAGTATTTCATGAATTACCTAGTTATTTTCAGTCCGTTATTTCATAGAATAACTAAGTATTTCATGAATTACCTAGTTATTTTCAATTCGTTATTTCATGGAATAACTAAGTATTTCATGAATTACCTGGTTATTTTCAGTCCGTTATTTCATGGAATAACTAGGTATTTCGTGAATTACGTAGTTGAATACCTAGTTACTCCATGAAATAACTGAATTACACGCTTTAATGGTAACATATATACAATACAGAGAATGAAATATTAAACCTGATTATATTTTACTTTATATTAAATAAATTTTCTTGATTAATTAGTTCTTCATTCTTATCCTTTCTGAGTTCATATAATATAAATATTTTAACCTTCTGTGTTAGCATTTTCCCAACAGTTTTATTATTTCCCTCCATATGTCGATTTGAGATGATATATGTTACAGTTAAATCGTGGAATCCGTTATTTCATAGAATAACTAAGTATTTCATGAATTACCTAGTTATTTTCAATCCGTTATTTCATGGCATAACTAAGCATTTCACGAAGTACCTAGTTATTGTCAATCCGTTATTTCATCGAATATCTAGATATTTCATGAATTGAGTAGTTGAATACCTAGTTATTCTATGAAATAACTGAATTATACCTTTTAACGGTAATATATATACTATACAGCGGATGAAATATTAAACCTGCTTGCATTTTGGCTTAAATCAATTAAAAATTCTTGACTGTTCAGTTCTTCATTCTTATCCTTTCAATAATAAAATTTCCGAATTAGCTTCATATTGTTATACCACATGATAGAGAAGTCACACAACCATTGCGATAGTATTCTTTTACAAATATACTAAATTGCATCAAATATGCACAGATATCTACAGATATGCACTAAATTTAAAGGGGCGTTAATCTGAGAACCATAAAAGACAAAACTTTGATTGCCACATTAAATTTTCAAAATGTGGCCCCTTTTCCCCGAAAACATGCACAAATGCGTTTTCCCAAGTTTGCGACCACGAACGCTAATTTTTTTGTACAAATGCCTTTTTTTTGTAGATTTTATATTCAATATTTTTTTTGAAATTATCGGAAATGAGAAAGCAGATTCTCTTGCCAAAGCAGCAAAACTGAAAAAAATTAAGTGGATTTCAATGTAGGTATCCCAAAGTCATGGATTGAGTCAAGGCTTGAAGAAGTGGCTCTTCAAAATTGGCAAGAAAGATGAGAAAACTCATTGCAAGATAGGTACACTTTTGGGCTTATGCCCAAAATTGACCCCAACAAATACATGGGTAATTTATACCTAAACCAACTATATACAGGGCACGGAAGTTTCCCAGTTTACCAAAATAAATTCTTTAAAAAAATTACAATTGTAGATGTGGTTTGGATAAAGGAACAGTAAGCCACTATATTTTTGGTTGTAATATTTACAAAGATGTGAGGAAAAAGTATTTTCCAACTAATTTTGGGACATTGGGCTTAATGCAATTAACTGCGAATGGCCTGGCAAGAAATGGACTTATTGAAATTGTTAAAAATTCGTTAGAGTTTTCTCTTATGTGTTAATTTATTTATAATCGTCCTGTTTTTTATATTGCGTAAATGTTAAATATTATTTTGAAAATTGAACCCTATTGATTGATGTATCATTGTAATGTTGTTTGGTAATGTTGTGTGAGGAAATATTTTTAAATTCATACGAAAAATGTCGTGGTAAAAGTTAATGGTGATTGATAATTGAATCATAAACTGAATTTCTTTATGTTTTAAGTTCTTTTGAATGATCTTTTATAATTGATGCGATGAAATTTTTAATGTGTATTCTATGTTGCATGCTATGAAGTTTTTTATATATTTTGGAATTTTAAAAACTATGAATGTGATGTAAGTAACGAAGTTGTTTGAATGTTAAAACGTGCTCTTGGTAACTATCATCAACTTTCAACCGTGTGCTTTTTGCAGGACAAAGAAATCTTTATGTATATCGATAAAGTGTGAACTGTTTGCAAACACATGTGCTTTTAGCAGCGGCGGATCGTCAGCTCAGAAACAAGCAGTGCTGCAGAAGTTGTATCGAGCTAAGTTGTAGGAAATTTTATGCTGATTATTTTAGTATATAATGATGATATACTAAAAATTGATAATTTTTGAGTTATAAGCAAAAAACCGGGAAAAATTGTTTTTCATGTTTTTTTTTGTTCTAACCTAAAATTTGAACAAAAGTTTTTGGTATCAAACCTCAGATTCGTAATCAGCGCCCCAAAAAGATAAAGACGCAAAAAATTACAACTCCTCCAGAATATGATTTTAAAAAACTACTTAATAACTGGACTGCTGAGAGAAAGCGAAAAAAGGCCAAATGAGGAAGTCTCACCAAGCGTGAGCTGCTCCGGAGTGCAGCTCACAGGGGTTCTAATTTCAATGGGAGAAAGGGTTGCTTTTTTTCTTCCGATTGTTGCTCAACGCGGAGTTCTCAATATCTTTTATTTTCCATCTTCCTTTTACGTTTTTATTACTTGTTTGTCATTTTCGATTATCGTTGAACTCTTAAAGTGGAAAAGTAAGCCAATTAGAATAAAAACGAAAATACAAGTTTTAAAATAATTTCAGGGGGACTGCAGCTCTGCAGCCCTATTGGACGAGTCGATACTCGCTTTTAGGTAGCTCCATCGAAATTTTGGGAGGGACCTCACAATTGTGAACCGTAGTCAGATGACAAAGACGATTCCTGGAAAGAGAGCTGGAAGAAATGGCATTGTCTCATTAGATATTTGGCGACTTGTTCCATCCTATTGAAACCAGCAGAAACTCACCAAGTAATGAAGTAAACTGCTTAATGATGTCAGTATACACAGTTCTACCAATGGCAACAAGACTGGGATTCAGGCGACACTGGGAGAGCAATTTTTAATATACTCCCTAAAGTCACTCTAACCCCAACTTCATGGTCAAGAGAATCCATCCTCTTCGCTACATGCCATGGTCCTTTCCCCAGCTATCTCTATAGATTCCGGCTTCATCATTCAGATATCTGCGCATGCGGGGAGAAGGAAGACCCTCTCCACTAGGCAACTTCTTGTCACATGACGTTTCTTATCATTTTACAAAACCAAGTGCAGAAAATACTCAACTTTGGTGGGAAAGCTTACTTTCAAATAAACAAGAATAAATATAGCTAAACTCATGTCTTTCCTCACTGAAAATGAGAACTTCATAAAACAACCACCGGACGCAACCAGTTCATCCGACTCCGACCCAGATTTCTCTCCCTCACCTAGACCTCAGACCTATGGACTAAGACCCTCTAGAGGTTCAATACCTAGGACCGATTAGAGTCATGAACTTGGTAATTAAGATTATTAACAGCATCTTGGCAAAAGCACTCTACCATCGCCAGTTTAAAGATTTCCTTGAAGAAATAGATAGCCAGTTTTCTCACCTACTTCTGCACAATAGAGTGCGATGGCTTTCCAGAGGTAATGTATTGCAACGTTTTGCTTTGTGCTTGAGTGAAATAAAAACATTCCTCAATGAAAAAAGCACTGACCATCCCGAATTGGAAGAAGACAAATGGCTGCAAAAATTCAACTTCATGGTAGATACCACAATGAAACTAAATGAACTACATCTAAAACTGCAAGGAAAGGGCAACCCAGCCTACGCCTTGCTTGAAGAAGTAATTTGTTTCGAAAAAAAATTACTTCTTTTTGTTGAAGGCATGGAGACCTGTAAATTACTTCATTTTAAAAATCTGAATCAATATTGCGATGAGACCAATGCAACTATTGACACGAATTACTTCAGCATAGCTTTAAAAAACATGAAGAATGGATTCGCTGAGAGATTCGAGCAATTCAAAACAAACAAAAGTACTCTCGCGTTCATAGCAAATCCTCTCAACACAAATACAAATGAGATCAACATTGAGCCATTTGGAATTGATGCTGGATCGCTTCAAATGCAATTGCTGGATTTGAAAACCAAAGACTTG
>BGPR01008027.1:35195-48145 GCA_013235015.1 Araneus ventricosus | reverse complement strand
ATAAAAGGTATTATGACAAAATAAAAGATAAAAGGTATTATGACAAAATAAAAGGTATTATGACAAATGTATAAGAACAGCGCCACCGTGCGGTACGAAAAAGCGGGTGTAAAAACCCAATCAGAGTTGTACAGGCAAGGAGAGGACATGTGCCCATGGCGCCTCTCAAAAAAAAACTTTATTAGTAACTAGCAACTGAAGCTTGTGTTTATCTTTTGTGTGTGTATGTTTGTGTTTCGTGATTGTAATAAAGTGAAATGCTTTAACAGATTCATTGCCATGAGCCTCACCGGTGGATCTCAAAAATTTTCAATTCTGTGCCTCGAGCATCACCCGTGGGTCACGGGTTTCTCTCAACATAAAGTTAAATAAAAATCTCAGGCAGATCAGCAATGACTCTATGTTTGTATGTGGCACTCTGGGATAACAGCTCTTCAAAAAATTAAGCATGGACACTTTGCACATCAATATATATATCAAGGTCATGAAAAATAATCAATGAAAAATATGAATGTCAAAATTAAATGGATAGACAAGAATGTAGTTTATCGGTAAAAGCGTATAGATGCTTCATCAGGGAGAGTGAAATCTATACGAACCGTTAACATCAGAAAAATCATAGAGCTTTCTGCGAACAGTGTTAGCAAATTAACGCTAAAAACAACAAATTAACGCTAACTAACAACAACAAATTAACGCTAAGCTGCCTTCACCCCGAGCGTTATGATAGACCAAGAATTCGAATGAAAAACCAAATATTAAAAATTATTTTACGTACTCAAAACTGAGCGATGCAACTAACGGAAGAGAGGACAAAGAACTGATCTCGTCGCGGGCCGGATGTTTACGAATTATATATATCTAGCTAGTACTAGCAGTACGCGCACGGCGTTGCCCGTGGAATCGGGACTTCAACAAAATAAAAAAAAGCCCACATACAATTACATAAATGAAAGTTTTAAAAACGAAATCAAAACCCTTACGGTCCTTTACCTTTCATGCTGACGGTTCTTCAAGCCCCTGGTATCATCACCCCTCTATTGACTGGCTACTACCTTTCATTACCGAACTTTCATCCACCTATTGCACCATAGACAACATTCCTGAACAGGTGGCTTTTATGCAGACAAGTGTGTTCCCTTGCGAACGCAAAGGGGGTTTTCTGCTCTGTTGCGAAATAAGGTCAGGACTGAGCAACTAAAGAGGAGATGATATTCCGACAGCCAAACTGATGATTGTAATCCACGGAGGTCCGATTTGGACAATTTAGCGAAACCCTCTGATTTTTTGTACCAGTGAATGGACACCCGCCTTGGGGCTCACTTTATTATGTTAATATTAATCTAGAGTTTTGATATTTGTTTATAACTTTCTATTCTTACTCCCGAAGTATTATCAATAAATTATGTTAAATTTATCTTAGCTGTGAATGTTCTTTTAAGCATAACTGCAAGACGTTACAATACTCATATACAGTGAGCACATCACACGACAATAAAAGTATCTTTTTTTATTTTAATGTCCACCTGTCTGCATATAAATCGTATAAATTAGAAATGTATAATTAGCATTCAAGATATACAATAAATGTACGATTTTTCTCATTATTTTTATAAGTTGTAACGACACAGTTTTAGAGCAATCGTCAATCGAACAAATGTGACTTATGTTTTTCTATTATTAAAAATTAACTGTTAATTTTAGTTTCTGTCTGATTAGATGACACCTTCAATTTTGAGAATAAGCATTAGTATTAATTCAAGCAAGAGTCCATAGAAGACTTGAGATTTTAATGATTTACTCATGATTTTTGTATCGAATTATAACGTCTATGAATAACTGAATAATATGTGTAAAATGTGATAATATGTGTAAAAATGTCATAATTATATGTCCGAGTAGAGCTTAGGCAGAAGAGTTCAGGAGTTAAATCTATTGTGTACATCATGTATTTTCGTAAATGTTTATTACTCTTACATTTCCCCCGTATCTTACACAATTTTAGAATTAGGAATGGTAACTTCGAATTTTTACAATAGGAAGCACTGTAAACGATCTCATTGCTTAACGCAGAGATGCTTTACAATACCGAGACAACACATTTATACAGCAGACACTGCACGATGCGTCGAGAAGAACTGAAACTTTTTTGATTAAAATAGTGTGTGAAGAATATTTTACTAAATATAACCTATATGACCGGTGGAGTGTATAAATATTTAAATTTCGTAATTCTTTTAAGCTGTACACTTAATGACTCAAAGAACTAAAGATATAATTGTTTCCGTCATTTAAAGAATCTTGGAATTTGAAGTAAATGCTTTTCTGTAACGATTTGAAATTTAGCTATAAGCCACGTTCAGAGTGGACACCTTCTATATATATGACACAAATTTACAAGAAACAAGTGAAATAATGGAAAACATTTTAGTATTCTGTGTCTGCGTGTAATTTCTTATTATTTTATTACACCTTCTAATCCTTGCACTGCAGTTGCAACGGTCTAAATTCTTCAAAAATTTAACTACCAGGCAGAATGATTTTGAGTTAAAATATACAATGCCCTTTTTAACTGAAATGATAAGCTATTATTAAAATCTAGTTTTAATTGCAGAAATAAATATGCATAGTCCTAACGTTCCATTAAATTTTGATTGGACTGCCTAAAATAATATGACAAAATAAGAGCTTGAGAGAATTTCAATCGTTTATGAAACGCTCAAACACTCACCTGGGATTCCATATTAGCAAAAATTTATTTTACGGTCTAGTCCGGAAAGGAAAAATAGAAAAAATATTATAGAGTTCATAAATTTGGCACAGCTGTTTGGGGTGGTGCCCTCAACGACGTACCAAAAGTCCCCATCCGTATGGAGGTACGGGGGATCAAATGGGAGATTTTTCAGTTTTTCTTATATATCTCGAAGACAATAGATTCAAGGGAAAATCAGATATAAAATTAAATTACATTAAATTTCCTCCAAATATAACCCTAAACTTTTTTGTAGCTTCAACTGTTTAGAAGAGAAATGGGGATGAATCTGTGAATATTTGAAAAATCGTAATGGTAAAATCAATAAAAATTGCTGAAGCTACCACCTCCAGGAAAACATAATGCCTTTATAATAATTATATAAGTTTAGTATTGTGTGTGGTGAACGCGGTGGTGTATGGGGGTTACAAACGTATTTGTTGAACAGTCGTGCTTTCCTCCTGCCCTCACATCCGTTCCCATCCGCAAGATTCTTTTTAATCGTTTTCCAATCATGAAGGAAAATAAATAAATGACGTAGATTTGAAATTTGGAGCAGCTGTTGGGGACAAAGCGAAATGCTAAAAGTCTGTGCAAGTGGAGAAAAGAGGGGGGACCGTGTACTAGTAAATGCTCTCTAATGGCTCTTCTATAAACAAGACTAATCATCATTTTTTAAATTGAATTAGGATCAAAAACTAAACATAGCACATCTTTCAATCCATTTCCTGCCATTGTCTGGCCTATACATCTCATGTAAGATTGTTTGAAATGACGTCTTAATTTTACCTTTGTACTGTTTCTTTCCCATCCAGTAATTTACGTAGTTTCCAGTAAACGCGTAATATAATTCATGAAAGCTGCTTATTTCTTTGCTTACAGCTTAAGTAACTTTATTTTTGGATATTTGACTCTTTTAACTTTTGATTTTTATATACTTCCCGAAGATGGTAAAAAGAAAAGTTTCTTTTTTAAGACCGGACAAATTTTCATCCTTAAATTTAATTTTTTTTAGTTTATAGGTAGTCTTGGATCCTACTAGTACTGTAAAAAATAATTTTAAAAATCTAGCATGCCCCTCAAACGCAGGAGCGCATCCGTACAATCGTGCGGGTTAGGTTTTTTCTGTGTCAACGGGAACCCGAACGATCGTTACTTGAATAATTACTATATAAGTTATTCTAACCGGGTTTAATTTAAATTACCTGTAATTAGTATTTTAAAATTAATACTTGTATAAATAAAATAATTTATATATTTCATAGCATAGAAAAATAAAAATCTATAACATAGAAAAAAATGCTGTATCTGAATTTATATGCAGCGGAACTTCTGAAATAAGGGATACTCCTGTATTTTTAGAAGGCAAATGAAGCTTCGCGGATCATACAGTATCTGGTTGTTCGCTTTCCATTCTTTCTTGCACAATAGAAATTGCAGCGCCTTCACGAAATGTCGGATGGCCCCCTTCAATCCCCTGCTGCTTTAGAAAAATCTCCCTGTATTTCCTCCGGCTATGTTTATTGTGGGCAAACCTTTCCTATACTGATTACATTCAAGGAAAGACCACGCATCATTTATCACGATCATTAGGACAGTCGGCATTTCCAGATGTACATACGTGATCACTGATCATAGCGTCAATTTTGACTGCTTTTGTACCTAGTTTCTTTGTCCGGACTGAATAATTACAAACACATGTACATCAAATTCTTCTTGCTTCCCCAATAGTAAACTAAGAAGGATAATAAGATTTCAATGATAGATTGAAATACCAGTGTGGAACTTTCTGTGAGTAGTCTCCTTTGTTACAAAGCTTTCAAAGAGATCCTTCAAAATACTTCGAAAGAACTTGTCACATTCGAATGCTGATACGGTAAAAACGACGATGCGATTTGCAGAAGTTTCTCGAGGAATACTGAAAACCGTTGGAGGCGGTGGGATATATTTCGTGAAACTCTCTTGAAGAAAAGCTAAAAGCAGAAAAAATTGTTTATATGTAAAATATTTCATTTTTATGTGATAGGAGATGAACCATGTATTTTTTAAGTTAAAATTTTATTTTCCTAATATAGTACTCATTTCAAGTCTTAAGGCCGTTACTTAGTGATATAGTCGAAAGAAAATAACGAGGTGTGCATCGGGTCACGCGAGAAGACCCTACAGAAAGGAAGTCGATTTTCGGATAGTGAGCTCTAATAAAGCCGAACCCGCACGATCGTGCTGGTAAACAAATATTACGCCTAAAGGGTAATTATATTAACTCTTAACTAGCATTTTTTCCTATTTTTCATTTATTTCGACATTAAATTAACAATTCGTATCTAATCAATTAAATATGTATTAATAATTAGCTAATTGCGACAGATAAATAATTCTAATGTATAGCGCGATTTTTTTCAAACAGATTTAACGCTACTATAATTGAAATATGGACTGTCTCTGCCGTCTTTTGAGAAAAATAGATACTATTGATATTCTGGAAACTAGAACAGTCGTTACTATCAGGCATTTATTAAATACAACTCTCAAGGAAGCAGAAATGCTAGCCAATATCTAACCCGCACGATCGTGCGGGTTCGGTCTTAAAGGGTTATTCATGTACATTGAGAAAGCCATGGAAAAAAACATTGTCTGATATTCTAATGGCACCTTAAATGGTTGTTTTAAACCATTCGAGATTAAGTTCACGTTTTATGAGATGGAATTTATTTGATTTTACGTTACACAAAAGCCTAACTTGCTATTTTGTTTTACTTCTGCAGTAGCAAGCATTTTTATGATCTCTTATAATGGTTTCGGAACAGGCAAAACAAAATATTTGAAAAAAAATATCGAAAAAAATTATGTGATTGATAAGTGATGAAAATTTTTATCTCTGACAGAAAATTGAAAACAAATACTGTAATTAATTATTTCAGAATTTTTATTTTATTTGATAACAAAGAGTAGGAAAAAATTATTCTTTCTTTTTGAATAAATTAAAAATTAATTTTCTTTCAAAAAATCTCCTTCTTCCTTTCCGCTTACTTAATTATTATTATGTAAAACTAGTTTCGAGGCTTCTAGATTATTTTTGTGGTTCATAGGCTGCCAGACAATAAATTGAATACTCATAAGTTAAGAAATATACATCATTCATGTAAATTTAGTATTATTTAAATGTTTAAAAGTGCAAAAACATTCCCTTATAGCAGCGAAATTTAATTGGTAAGTTAATTCTAAACAGAAGCAGACTCGAGTCGATCAAAAAGGAAAAACACAACTTACTTCTTTATTGGTATTATTGTAAAATTGAGATTTAAAGTTAAACTGTGTGAACATGGGATAATATCTGTAAAATAAAAGAATGTTTCGAAAATGTCTATTAAATTCTCATGACAAATATATTTGAAACTTATTTTGTTCTTTAATATGATTATAGAAACAAATAAAAAGATTCTTATCAAATGCACCACTATTTTAAAAAGTATGTTTTCTATATACATTTAAAAAAGTTGATATTACTATCACCAGTTCTTCAACAATAATTTCTTTTATTTAAGTGCTTGGATATTATCCGAGCATAGTGATAGAAAAGAAGCAAAGATTCTAAGTTGGTTGCATGTGACTTTGGAATCCGCGTTAGTACCTCTCGATGTAGGATTTTCGTGATTATTTCTTCTTTTCATTCCATATAATTTATTATCATTTTCTTGACACGTTTTGCTAAGAAAAGTTGATTTACACTAGGCATTATGAATGTTTAAACAGTGTTTGCAAAAAACGATGTTCCTTTAAAATCGAGTATCTAAGGAGCAATCATGTTTATGAGTTTTGAACACTTATGCAGAGTGTATTTTAAAATAATGGTTCAAAATACATAGTTTGACAGAATGTTTACCTTTAATTAAATTAGCAAGAATGCTGTTTGGCTGTATTAGGGTGGTTTTTGTAGGCATAACTATTGCTCTTGAATGTAACAATTATAAAGGCTGATTTAAGGAAGGAATTTCTTTCAACACTAGCTGAATTTCTTGATTCCATCATTGAAAATGGTACAATTAGCCCCTCTGTAGATAAAACCGCCGCCGTTCAGAATTTTCCAGAACCCAAAAGCGTTAAGCAGGTAAAAAGTTTTCTTGGGCTCACTGGTTACCTCCGAAAATTTATTCAAAACTATGCAGTAATAACTAAGCCATTGAGTAATTTTCTTCGTGACAACACAATATTCCATTTTAGACCCAAACAACAATCAGCATTTAAAACAAAAGCTTTCTAAAAAAATCATGTATTACACATTTTCAAATAGGATGCGAAACTTGAATTGCATACTGATGCCACAAATTTGGTTATGGCGCTATTCTCTTTGAACAATCTGATGATAATAAATTTCAACCAATTCCTTATAAGAGTTAGTAAACCTCTCCCCAAGAAGAGAAATATTCAAGTCATGAACTTGAATTTTTTTCCAATTATTGAATCTTTAAAGAAATTCCTGAACTATTTAGTTGGCAGTAAGTTTTGAATTTTAACAGATTGTTCAGCATTTCATAAAACTATGATCAAGACAAAGTTAGCACCCAAAATTAATAGATGGCCTTTATTTTTTGGGAAGATTTTAATTATGAAATTGTACATCTCCTAGGTAAACAAATGAAACATGTAGATTGCTTAAGATTATATCCTATTATAACAGTAACGTTCGATGAAATAACATCCAAAATTGTAAATTCTCAACAAAGTGATGAACATACAAGCTCAATAAAACAACTTTTGGACAATAAGCATATTAATGATTTTGCTTTTAAGAATAATGTCCTTTATAAAATTGTAAATGATTCTCATCTTTTGGTAGTTCCTCAACTAATGCAAACAGATGTTGTTAAAAAATTCATTTTAAAGGGTATTTAGGTATTAATAAAACTGTACACGTTATAAATCAAAGGGTTTTTTTTCTTAATATGAGGAAATGAATGGAAAATGGCACGTCAAACTATATTGAGTGCATTCTTGTGAATAAAAAGTGAGGGAAAGGCGAAGGATTTTTAAATTCTGTTCCAAAGGAAGACATCCCATTCAGAACGTATCGTATTGACTTTTTAGAAACTTAAACAACTGCAAATCAAAATTATAACCATATTTTCACTGTAATAGATGCATTTACTAAATTCATTTGTATAAATCCCGTCAAATCTGCATCTGCTCCGTATTTGTAATCTATAATCTCTGTTCTGTTTTTGTTTTAGATCCACACCAACCAACCTGCCCAAACTTGTGTAAGCCCTACAACGGTCGGCTGGGAGACAACAAGTTAAATGTATTTTACACGCTATGTCCTGAACAGGAGCAAGGCATTAAAAACAGATTGAGTTATAAAACACAGTTGTTCTCCCACACAAGTGGGGAGAAAGACTGGTCACAAATGATCAACCTACCTGGTGTGGAGAGTACTTGATTAAAATGGAAATGCTCTCAATTAATATATAAAACCACAAGTAAAAACAAAAACTACCACATACATAAAATGTTTAAAATCTGTTAGGGAAAGAAGTAGAGTGGATAATAGCATAAAAGCAAATGAAATAACCAAGAATAATATACAGTAAAAAATAAGAGAAAAATCTAAAACCAATAAACAAAACACTAAATAACACTTCCATAATAACAGGAGTAGCATAGCCCTCTGGACACAGCGCTCTGATTACGGATTTAAGCACCTTAAAGAAATCAGATCAAAATTAAATTCAAACCTTAACACATGCAAAAAAAATCATCTCAACCAAGTCAAAAACACTTTCTTAAAAATTGTGTTATATGCTAAAATCCATCCTTTTCACATCAACGGAGGGATCCCTAGATCGTAGACCCATCAGATCTGGTAGTCCAAATCAATTAAAATTTCAGATAAAAGTTTAGAAAATGTCCCTGAAAATGCATCATTACGGGAGTTCCTGAGATAAAATCCATAAATAATTAAAAACTTTCTAGTTAAAAGTTGTCAATATTATAAAAAGATTAAAACAATCAACAAGACAAGGGCAACAGCAGAACGACGCCATTGAATATGGGATCCCCAGAAATCTGTACCCTAATGTCAAATTTAATTTAAATACAAAGATTTTTTTAAATATATAGATAAAAAAAATTGTCCCGTATTTCTACTCTATAATCTCTGCGTGTGATGGAGAAGAGGCAAGCTTATACAGTCGGAATGGTCGATGTGGGATTCTGCCCACGCACCGTCAGAAGGCGCTCAATCCACTTTCTACACTGAACGATCTACGAGCGGACATCAAGTGAAATGACAGATCTTGCCCTTGCTTGTAACACACTTTGTTCGATGGGTTCACAGAACTACTAATTATTAACCCTATGACTGTTTATAACCCGATTTCCGCGGGTAGGAGGTAAGCCTATTTTTTGCTGCATCCTGAGATTTTTAGAAGCTAATGTGTTTACTTATAGCTATTGTAGAGTTGAGCTATATTATACTAATACAGCTTTGCATATAAAATAACAATTCGCTTAGTTCAAATGTATTTGAACATGTTTGCAAAGGTTACATCTCAATAGTGATTTAACCCTTTCGAAGGCGGTGGGAAGTGTACTTACCACCTAATTTCTTCAATTTTTAACCCTCTGAGCAGTTAACTATTTTCATGTACTAGCTTTAAAGTCTTAAAAATATACTTTCGAAGTGAATAATTAAATCTTTATTGCGTTTAATAAAGTCTCCAAAATCTTAAGAATATTTCATCCATGTTAGTTTAAGAAATTATATATACGAACATGAGTACTTGCTTTTGAACTCAATATCAGAAACGAAAAATTATGTTTAAAACGCTTAGAGGGTTAAACTTACAAGATAGGCTATTTTAAAGTTTTCAACAAATTTTTTGATGGAAGGAAATCCTAGACGTTCCAATTTCTTATCTCAAACTGTAAACAAGTGCCTTGACTTTTTAATTAATTATTAATTAATTTAATTAATTAACAAAAAATAATGTCATCCACTAAGCTAAATGAATTTCTTTTCTTAACTCAATCTCATCCCCAAAGTTATTTTATTATACCATTACTAGAAGAAATGACCCTTGAAAGGGTTAAAAAAATCGGCAGTCCGAGGGCTAATGCATAGCTTATCATGAAATATGTGCAATGAAGTTCATTCATGTTACCAAACAGTTTCATTTAAAACTTGTACGTTCTGGAGGGTGATAACTTATAAATTCTATCCACAACCCTGTCGCTCATGATTAATTTCATATTTCCAACTTGCTACACGCTGCTATAATGTATAAGTCGTCATTATAGTATTATCGTACTCATAGACGATGTATCAAATAAGAAACTGGTTTATTCCGAATTTTCGGATCTTTTTTCCCTATTTAACAGAAATTAGGTCTTGAAATGTTTGTTTGAATTTGCGCGTTAATTGAAAAGTTCTGATACCCGATCTTCGTCACAATAGATGGATATCGTTTTGTATTGAGTTATTATAGAATTATCGTACTCACATAGGTGATGTATCAAATAAGAAACTGTTTTATCCCGAATTTTCGGAACTTTTTCCCCTATTTTAGGGAAATTAGGTCTTGAAATGTTTGTTTGAATTTGCGTGTTAATTGAAAAGTTTTGATACCCTATCTTCTTCACAATGGATTGATATCGTTTTGTATTGAGTTTAAGAAAGAGCTGATTTCATTGAAAAGAACTCTTGTGTTCGGATATTGTTTCTTTTGCAACATAACAGTCTTTCGAACCTCATAATAAAATTTTGAATTCGCGGAATGAATCGACCTTGTCATTACAGATCTAAGTGAAGAAAATGATATGCAAATATTTATTACGGAGAAAATTCGCTACAATTAGAAAAATAGATTGTAAAAGTAGATAATAAGGAACATCAGTGAAAATTTGACGTACTTATGTTTGCAAAATATTTTTCAAAATATAAACAATAGGTCAAAATATAAGAATAAACCATACACTTGTAATAATATTATGAATGCTATAGTCTCAAAAATTTCGTTGAGAGTAGGTTGGTCAAAGAGAAGAAATAGATCGCAAATGCTTTTTAAAATGTAGCAAGATCTTTCATAACGTTCTATATAAATAACAGTTACAATTAATAAAATTTAACAGATTATTAAAAATTTATTTCTTATATTTCAATTGGACAGATTGAGAGAGGTACAGAGGGTATATTTTTTGACTTTGTAAGTCTGGCCCTCGACAGAAAATTTGTCCAAATTAGAACTCCTATGGCAGGTGGCTCTTTGATAAAGTCCGCCATTTGGGGTTCTCCTCCAATTTTTCCATTTTGATTGTTTTTTCTTTTGTTTTCTAGTTTTTCTTTTATGTGTTTTGGCTATTTTATTATTGGAGAATTTTTGTTGTTTAATTCTTCAGTGATGGGTTGGTTAGTTGTAGTAAAATGTATGATGCAATCACTGGAGGCTGCTGCGTTTGGCGCGCAAAAAGATGTATTGTTATCATCGTTGATTACCTCTTCTGTTTCATATTTTTTTCTAATTTATTTATTGTGCTTTAATTTTTTAATTTTCTATTGTTCTATATAAATCACATCCTATTTATTAATTTGAGCTAAAACAAATTAAAAAAATTATAAAATTTAGATAAAAGATTTCATTAAACAATAGAATTATTCATTTAGTCACAAACATTGAATCATCACAAAAATCATCACATGAGTCGCTGAATAACCGGTGTTACGACAGCCATCGGGAACTAAGGTTGGATTTGCCATCACTGGCCACGGCTCACTCCCTCCCTAAGGAGGTACGCCCCGTCATCGGAATGGAGGTAATTCAACCACACACGATTACTATATCCCCAGGGGAAGCGAGACCCCGTTACTTATCCGGTGGCTTCTTATCCCGAGAAACATTAAATCATGCATTGCAAAGCATTTAATCTTGAAGAATTAGATAACTGGTTGCCCAGCTCATAATAGTATCGTAAGGCAATCATGTATTGCATATTCTTGCATTCGCCTGTCATAATGCGTAGTTTCTTGTTGTTCTACAGTTCGAAACTAGCCAGATAAATCAACTATTCCTTTTCAGTTTTATTCAGTCACAATATTTTTGTTTGAAGGAATTTGTTTGAAAGATTAAATATGAAAAATTTAATTTCCTACGATATTATGATTTAAATTCCTGAAATGGCGCAATAAACTCTTTTGATCGAATGTGTGATATTCATAATTTAGATCTGTATAAATATTACTAAATCAGTTGTTCCAACCCTTTAAAATAAGGTATCCAACTTTAATTGCACTTCCATTCTATTGATTGTTTGTTGAGTCTGGTTTCCCTTTCTATGAGTTAGAGAATCTTAACCTCCTAACTGCGTAGTTTTCTCTTCAAATTAGATCATCTTCTTGACCAACTAACTAATTGATTCAACTAAGAGTCGGTGGGACACATGAGAGGTTTATAAATTCCACGTCGCTTTTGTATCGAATCTGCGAGTGACTTAACTTCAACATTTGGAAAATATGATTACTATTTATTTATTTAAATTATTTACAAAAATAGACGCAGTAAAAATTTCATGATTCGGAAAAAAAAATTCAAAGTGAAGTCAACGCTCAGGATCAGAGGTTAAAAAATGGGAAAAATAAAACTTTTACTTTCCATAATGGTTATAATGCAAAAATGCGAGCGACAAGACGAATTTAGAAACAAAAAAAATCGTTAATTGATATACAATAGGGAAATAAAAACATGAATACAGCAGACTTATACAAAAATTTTAAAAATGAAGAAAACAAAAAATAAGTGATCATTTTTCAAAATAAAAACTCGAAGTGAGGAAAGAGTGTGAATCTGAAATTCGAATGAAAAGATATGAAAAATCAAATTTACGAAAAGAACTGCTGATAAAAATTTTCTGCAGACGATTTCATCATTCTAATTTTTATTCAGTAGATTATTTTATTTCATATCTGTTAATATAGCATTGCAAACGCTGCATTGCATAAGCTAATGCAAATGATTTTTAAATCGTGAGCAATGGGCACCTATCAATATGGTACATCATTCATAAGAGCAACTAATTATCAGATTTAAATCGAATTTTAATCAATTTACCATTTTTACATGAACTAGAAAAAAGAACTATAACTTTTGTTATGAGTAGATATTTCTTCATAAAAACAATTTTGGTTTAAATTAAAAAAGAAACTCAA
>BGPR01008027.1:6208-30271 GCA_013235015.1 Araneus ventricosus | reverse complement strand
TGCTAATAGAACAAAAATAAATTTTGAAAAAAAATCGTCTGCTATTGATGCTATTCTCTGTCGCCAATTCTCTGTCAAGTATTACATTTCAGACACAACCAGATCTCGCGCCATGTGATTTTTCACTCGGATGGAGGCCTTCCTTAATGGGCTCCGAAGAAGAGCAGCGATGAAGGCATTGGACAAAGTGTCAAAAGAACGCTTGAAACCAGAATTTACATCCTTATAAGAGCGGGGGGGAAATTCATAGTTGCACAGGGTGGTTAATTCGAAGGAAACACCAAATAAATAGGTTCTATCTGTATTGACTTTTAAGTAATAAAACAAGTTCCGGAACTATTTGAACTTAGTAGTATTATCCGCAGTGTTTAGTTCTGCAATAAACCGTTTACATGCATTCTTTAGGCACGCAATAAAAAAAGCTATGGTGTGAATTTCATGTACAACAGGTGATTTCCTGTGAAGTTACGGAGAAAACTCCAATCCGTGTCTACGTTTTACTCGCTAGCTTGTACGATATTTTGTTGTCTATTCAATGTTAGAGCACAATCACCAAATATCAGCTTTATTTTTAAATTTTGAAAGCAAGGAACCTACCTCGAATTGCATCATAGCTTTGAGGATTTCAAAGAATTTTAATTCTCGCCTTTCAAGTTAAGAAATTTGAGTTGTAATAACTCTAATTTATAAACAAGTCGTAATGGAATGTAACGGAATATGTATTCCCATTCTATTGAACTGTAAACCGTCTTCATTTTCAGTCTAAATTGTCTTCTAATTTTTTGAACGTCTAATAGCATTTCTTCTTTTATAAATTAAAAAAAAATGTTGAGTGTGCTGTGAGATAACCTACAATGGTACAAATTCAGTAAAAAAGATAAAAACCACAAATGTATGGGAAGAATCAAGTTTTGAGTTTTAGTAATCAGTGCGACACTCTACGAGACTGGTTTTCTCGCATTTTAAATACTAATTCAAATAGCTTCCTTCTTCTGAACCTTGTTGAAACCAATGAATGAATGCCCTCTTTGTGTTTCTAGAAAATTCTTTATCTGCAGTATTCTCGAAATATAGATTGAATGATGCGTACAATGCTATCTATCACTGCAAGCAGCAGCAATGATTGTTTCTCCTTACACTTTCGTTTATTTCCAAACTAGTGTTTTTTGTTTTTATTTTTAACTAACAGTAGTTCTGTGAATAGCATACTTCGCCGCCCTCCCCCCAAAAAATGTTGGAATCTGCTCTCCATTGCAATCCATAAAGGTTTTGCCATTTTTTTCGAGCACCAATTATTTACACAATTCTCTCTTACATCAGTATTCATACAGCTACAATTATAAGTCTGCTTTTATCTGCAATAACAAAATTACAATTAAATGCCGTTTCCTGTTATGGGTATTTTGGAGTCATTATGAATGGAGTTCCGTTTGGCTTAAAACATCGAAAACAGCTGAACGTTACTTGAAACAGAACCATTAAAACAATCACCATCTTGAAACGGAATGAAAAGATAAACCTCCTTAACCCTCTTGTTCCTACGGTCATTGCAATAAAGAGATCTCAAAATACGGGAACATCCGACCTCCTCTATCTAGATAATGAAAATTCACTCCCCCTCCAAAAAAAGCACAATGACAGCGGGCACTGTCCGAATTCTAAGAAAAAAACCTTTTCCCCAAAAACATGTGGGCGAGCCACTCTAAGAACGAAAGCAAGCTGGTGTGAAATCAATCACATTTAACGAAAGGGGGTGGAAATTTTAGAGTGATATTCGGACGGCCATCGTCTTTTGCTTGAAGAGACGTATGGAACGTTTCTGTCTCGATAGAGTTAAACATTCGTCGATTTTAATGAATTCAAGGGAAAATCATGCGAAATTCGAACAACGCGCTGGCAGCCAATGAATAACAAATAAATTTACAGACAAACAGATGAAATGCCGAAATGTCGAGTGAAGAAAGGACCTCATTGTGCTCGGTGAATTAAGATGGTTTAGTTTAGATTAGTTCAAACTTGTAGATCAAAGTTGCGTCCCATTTTGAAACTACTGGAGGGTTAGTTTGGAACGGAAGTCGAAATTTAGAATCGTGATTAGATGTTGTGGGCAACGCTTTCCAATCTTACCAGACTTCCACTCCATATCAAAGTGACGACGTTTGATACATGGCAGATTTAACGCACAGTTGAATCACGTAACCGGTGTATCTTCCTTGAAATTGGGTCTTCTAAACGAGATCCTCCCATCATGATCTTCCCACTCACCAAACCTCTCCAGAATCGACAAAGGAAGGCGTTTAGAATTTGAAACCAGAAATCTGAATTGTTAAAGAAATTTCATCTTTAAACCTTTCCGGTAAGATGTAACCTTTTAAAGGGCCATTTTTTTTCTAGTATTGTTTTAGTAAAAGGGATTTGGGGTTGAGATTCATTTAAGAAAAAAATTCATTCAGCGAATTCGATGACATTAAATTATGTTAATAAATTTTGCTAATTAATAATTAATCATCAATTCCAGATGCTTCGTTATATTCTGAGAAAAGAAATTGGAACATCTAGGCTTTTGCTTCATCGAAACATTTGGCGAGAACTTATGCCAACCTTGAAAAATGCATTTAAAAATCCATGAAGTTGGTGGTAAATATGCTTACGACGGCGGTCTAAAGGTTTAATCAGGAAAAAATTGAATGACTGATGCTCCCTCCTACTTGATAGTTACAAGAATGAAATTTGATTGACTAAAAAATGCGGTCGTGACTTGTACCTAGTAGTTTTAACAGCAAATTGTATGCGGTAATGATCTGTGATATTTACGCAAAGGGATACAAATAGTGCCAGATTCAATACACTAGAAATTTTAAACGTAATAAATCATTTTCATTTTCGATAGAAACCTCAGTCACACGATGTATACCTCGACTTTGTACGGTATGGCATGAAAACCCAATGACGGTCAGAACTATGTGAGTTTTTCCGCAAGCGGGTTAATGCATACCGTAAAGGAAAACGGGTATCAGAATTGTCGATAAATTTGAATCGTTGATTTCAGAAATTACATGAGGCAATAGCATCAAAATTCTAGAAGTTTTGAAAATTAACTGATTAATTTTTTAATCAATTATATTTTTTTAATTGGTTGATTTTAAATACAGTAGCGGGGAAAAAAAGCAGCCACCCAGCATTATTCCGATGCTGTTCATTTTATATTAAAACAAAAAGTTACCAATTTTCAGGAAATAACGCCTACTAATAGATTCTAAGGTTGAAAATTTCAGAAGGGATCGTCTACATATTTATAATTGCACTAACTTCAAAATTTTCAATGGCAACCCCCTTTTTTGATGCCATAGATTAATTTCTCATTAAAAATACCCCTGGATATTAATTTTGGATAAAATACCATTAACAGATCGGAAGATAATTGACATTTTATGTTCTCGACATAAAACGGGTCGTCTCCACAATTAATTATTTAAGTTCTCTGCTTGCATTTCAATATCGGTAGTAGCATTTTAACTTATTTCGCACTTTAAATGTTATTTTCAAAGTAATGATCTACATTTTACAATCGGTAGAACTTGATGCGTAAAAAAATAAATTGAATAATATTACACCACAATAATTTATAAAATTTTAATTTATTTACATAAATAATTAAATATTTATATATTTAAATTTTATAAATAAAGTGGTACAATGCTTATATTTAATAATGCAAACGGTTTCGAAATATATGCCGCCACTTTAAGTGCATCGAATCACAGCGAAAATGTAATGTAACTTCAAAACTATTCGTATAAAAAAGCTGAAATTTTGCATGGGATTATGAAATAGCCATCTACATCGATTATTATTAAAATTTATAAGTGTTGCTATTCAAATAATTTTGGATATCAAATATCATAAAATATTTCATGTGCTCAAAATTATTTTTAAATCAAAAGTATAAGTGCAGAATGTGTACAATACTTCAGACTATTGCAAAAAAAATCTAAGTCAATAACTATAATTTTTCTCAAGATATCAATATGAATTCAAAATTTTACTTTAGCATTAAAGACACAAAGTTTTATTTGCTTATAATTTCAAAAGCTATTTAGCTTGGATAATGAAATTTGGTGTCCGAGCATTACTTGTTGTGCAATGTTGGAATCCGTTTGTAACAATGTGTGTTGCCATTGGAAATTTTGAAGTAAGTGCAATTATAAATATGTAGACGACCCCTTCTGAAATTTTCCACCTTAGAATCTATTAGTAGACGTTATTTCCTGAAAATTGGTACCTTTTGTTTTAAGATAAAATGAACATCGGCGGAATAATGCTGGGTGGGTCCTTTTTTCACCGCGACTGTACCCATAATGAGACTTCTCTCGTTATGCAAATACCCAGAATATGAAAACAGCAGGACGCAATTTTTTTTTGGGGGGGGGGGAAATAAAAAGGACTCGTGTAGTATTCGCAGTCAACGATACATTTGTTTTGTATCGTCTTGTTTTTAAATTAGAATGCAGAGTAATGCAAATTTTCTTCAGGTATTATTTAATAAAATAATTTGCGTATTACATTTTGAAGTAAAAATGCTTTTAATAATTTAATTAAAAATGTAGGCTTTGATTTTCTAGGGTTCTTTCCTTTATTTCATTTATGGATACCTTACATTCTTGGAAAAATTTCGGTATCCAAGTTCGCCTGTGCATCTTTGAAGAACATCTTAAAACAGATGTGTCGCCATCTGTTGAGAAAATTAAATTTTCAAAAGAAATTACATGAGAATAAATAGAAAATTATTTCGCGCTTTAAATATGTTAAACAATAATTATTTCTCTTTATTGCTATACAAATATTTTTTTCTATGCACCCAGCTCTGTCACAGTTTTTGATTCTTCCAACTCTACTCAGAGCTCCAGTGAAACAACTTATATGATACAGTGGGACTTGGATAATTCGCAGTTGACTGTACTAAAATAAAAATGCGATTTATCAGAAAATCTGATTTAAAAAAAAAAAAACTGGGTTGAAAATGAGTACAACAAGAGATAATGACATTTTCTATACTAAAATAGAACCCTATTAGCACAAGATATTGTACGATATCGCAACATTATGGTTCCACATTCTGAATGCCGCATAATATTGAGAAGACATATCAATATTGTAGTGTATGATGTGCTAAACGGGAGTTAAAGATTCATTTTTAATATTTTATAGCTTTAATCGATTATAGATTATTAATAAATAAACAGTGACAAATTTTAATAAAGTTAAACAAAATATAGAAGAGAGTCGCCGAATTTTGTCCGGCGTGCCTGGATAAGACAGATATCATAACTTCCATTCTGTGCAGGACCGGCCCGAGAAAAAGCGGGGCCTGGTACAAAGTTGATTCATGGGGCCTTGAAAGCAATTTCGTAAAAAAAAATAATTTATTGCATTTTGCTATTTATTACATTGCACAAATTGGTATATTAGGGACTTACATCAAATATGAAATTGATAAATAATTAAATTATTTGATTTATGAACGATTTTAAAGGTGAATGAAACGTTAACTTTATAAAAAATAATAATAAATAATTCAAAATAATAAAAATCTATTAATTCGAATCATGAGAAAATTTTTCTACAGATACGACGGTCATTGATGAGGTTAATATATTTTTCAGAACAGTCACACAATTTGAATACATTTCAGATAAATTATTTTTTTAATTAATATTATAATATTGTGACCCTGTTACGCAAGTTTTTGCTCTCATTAAATAAATCAATGCATTTTTTCTGTCTTTCAAAGTCGCATTTAAGTATCTGCTTTTTCAAACAGTTTGTCAATATTATCCTAAGTATATAAAAATTCGTATTATGTCTCATAATTGTGATAAATTTCAAATCTCTTCTTAAAAGAAAAAATGTCACTATAGATTATGACCTAAAATATTGAATTTGGAAACTTTCTTTGACAAATGAAATAGCTGATCAGTTTCTTAAAATCAAAACTGTTTTTTTTCCTCTTCATTAAGTTCTTTTATTTTTACATTTAGGTGTCACTTTTATCTAACTCTTCCACTTTTTATTTTGCAGTTATTAAAAGAAAATTTGCACGACATTTTTCAAAAAAAAATTTAAAGGCCTTTTAAATGTGAATTTGTACACCGATATTTATGTAATAAATTTGAAATATCTAACTCGCAGTATTTATTTCCTTCAGTGTGTCATACCAAATAACTAAGCTTAATAAAAATTCGAATGAAGTTTCAATTGATTGGATTTGAGATTTCTTTTTCAATGCAAATAGTACACCCGTAAAGAAAATTCAAAGCTGGAGAAAAATGGGTTTTTTAATATCTCATAGATTCCACACTTTCGAAGAGACATTCCCACGTCGTTCCTGATCATGGTTTGGGAATAAGATATCTAAAAGGCTTTTCTAATATACTTCAGCACATTGCAGAACTTTCAAAAATCTTATATATGCTTTCTTAAGACACAAAAAAATGAATTTGAAGAGCAGATGATTTTGAAATGTTTCTAAGAACAAAATTCAAAGCATGTTTTCTGCAGACTTTGGTTTTTTGCTATACTTTGGAATTTTTTGCAGGATAAGCGCTTTTGCAAGCCTTTAGGGGCTGTCCATAAATGATGTCACACTTTTTTTCAATATTTTTGACCCCCATCCCCCTTTGTCACGAAGTGTCACTCTTCGCCAAACCCCCTTCCCCTTGTCATATGTCACGCTGTATTACATAAACATATGCTTGCAGTTCAGAAACAAAGCACTACGTAATAGATCCTATTTCAAATTTTATTTCTAAGCTTAAACTATGTGTTTTAATGACATTTGTGAGCATGACAACAATAATGATTATATGTGTACTTATTTTGTATGAAATAAGATTAAGGTTTACAACAAGAAACCTAATTAATATACAATAGTAATAAAATATTAATATAAAAGAGCAATTGTAAACAGTAGTATTTTGGAATTTGATATATTTTGCTTTAAATCTTACCTTTACTTTATGAACACAAAATACTCTTAAACAGATTGAATTTAAAAAATGAACCCGCCTCAATAAGATCAACATGTTTGTGCCACTACCAGTTCTACCACTCACCCAGGTGGGGCGACGTATCTTTTGTTGGACATTTCAAGGGTGTGACAGAGGGAGGTTTTCTTCTAATGGTGAAGAATTTCTGCTGCTACCATATTCTCAGAACCTACCCTGAATGCCTTTTTTGAAAAGAAAGGTATATAAGTGAAAAAAAATCACATAAACGTTGTTTTATCCCGATTTAAAAAATACCCACAAATTCTAAATTTATCATTTACTAGCAGTACCAGCAAGGCGTTGCCCGTGGTATCATAAATATGAAAGAAATGAGAAAGAAACAACTCACAATAACATGATAAAAGTAATAAAGCACTGGCAAGTGGTTGCGTGAAGGGACAAAAAGCATTAAGAATGCACATATTTAAATGTATTCTATCTTCCGATTCAGAAAACTCATGACATTTTCTATATTATTTATCATTAAATGATTTTAATTTAACATTACTTAATTTCAGTATAACGAAATGAATTTAAATTTTTAAAAGATTATACTTTCACATCTTCATTATATTCATGCTTTGAGGTACAATACGTATCATGTTCATATTTGATCAAAAATAAAATATTTGTAAAATATGCTTTATTTCAGAATTCGCATTTCATTATTTCATGATTTCATTGTCCAGATAAAATAATTACACATTTTAAATATTAAAAATATTTTATTGTGAAGTGATTTTCTAACCATATCCCCTCAACAATATCACCCAGGTCAGAACATTCCGTCACTGCTTAATTTACGACTAAACCACTGCATCCAACGAAATTATTCAAATTATTTTTGCCGGAACATAATAAAAAGTAAGCAGGGTAATAAATCACGGCTGACAGCATTAGTCATTTTCCCGCTCTCATTATAATTTTTTTCCAAAAGATGGTGCAGATATAGCCAGGGGAAAAACTGGCAGTTTTTGAATGGTTCGTCATTCGAAAAAATCACTTGGCCCTGTCAAGAAAAAAATTATTACAAATGAACGGACAAAGGCATTTTAACCGTTCTTGTTTTAAATCGAGGAGAAATGTTCCATTTATTCCCTCAAAAAATCTAAAAAAGGTAACGAGATTAGAAATCAGCGAATTACCTACGTCAGAAGTTCAAAACAAACTTCATTAGAACAAAAGTTGTTTGTTCTTTCCGATGATGTATCTAGTTTAATAAAATGATTATCAGAAATGATGCAACATGAAAATATAAACCGAAAATTACCCAAAACAATACAAATTATAAAATAAAACATTTTCTAGATTAAATTTAAAAATTCGGCTTCAAGGTGCATTGAGTCACCATTACAACCAACTGAGTGCCAAATTTCATGGCTGTAAGTGCGATACATTCGTCTGGACATAGCGCGCACGAACATAAACATTGCCTTTTATAAGTATAGATAATTTCAGGCCAATTACCAGGATCATTTATATCAACATTTCGTTTTCAACTCTGTTGATTCATTTCACAAATGAATGCCCCATGAGGATCACTTAGATAAATGCTGTCTTTATGATGATTAGAATTCTTTTCTGAGACGTCACAATGTCCGTGATTTTGAGTTTTCAATGACCGTAAATTATGTTTCTTCATTTTTTTTGCCCATTTTAGGTTTTCAAAAAATTTGTAAGCATCTGTTATTCTGCTCTCGTCTTCAACATTTTGTTTTCCCTTTTTCTGTTCTTATCTTAAATTTGATAGATCCACACATATATTTTCTTCTGGCATCTCTGTCTCTACTATAATTTATTCCCAAGATTGTCCAAAAATAATGTTTTAAAATAATTAAGAAAATTTTTTTAGTGGTATGATTAGAACAAACTACAATGAAACATAATATTTAGGAAAATGAAATAATATATATTAAACATTTCTCTTCCCTATAAATACGGATATTTTATTTATTTCCCCAACTAGTGATAAAAACATAGAGTTCAATCAGCCGCAACGCAAGCATAATGAAACAGATTGTTTTTACTTTTCTCACAATTTTGTGGGTATGCAGTGAGATTCAACGCCGCCAACCTTGTCTTTGATTGGTCGACGTAAACTGAGCACATATCGCGTGATTATATTCAAATGTATAAGCATATTCGGATAAAAATAAAAAAATAAGAAGTTATTTTCAATTTTCAAAATTAGACAGCTGCGCGGGGTATAGTGCGGTCTCACCGTTCTCTCCCCGCTTCTGCTGATTAAATTAAATTACATGCTGAAACTTGAAAGTATATGCTAATTACAAAACATGATTTTCACCTTACTTTCGCTGAATTTTATCAAAACAAAATAAATTGTCATTAAAATCAATTTATTCTACCAAAACATATATGAAAAAAATTTTGAAACAATATTTATTGAGATGTTACGGTACTTAACTTGTTTCGATAGTATCACTTATGTTTTATCAATATATCATCTTCATTTCCGCTTTATTTAGTTTTAGTCAATGGATGCACCAAACAAAAGGAACTATTTTAATGATTGGATTTGGTAATTTTGAAAATATGGTGAACGCGATTCTAATTTTCACCCTATAACTGTGTCCTGGCTTTTAATTTTTGAAAGATGCTCCCCTTTATTTGTTATAACAGTTAAAAATAAGTAACAATATTAACTGAATGTGTAGGAGATGAATTCGAGTCCCTTTTGTAAAACATTATTATTAAAAACAGGGTGATGGTAATACGATGCGCCACTTAGGTATACACACAGCAGTGGCGGATTTTGACAATAAGAGGCCCGGGGCGTAAAATTATTTTGAGGCCCCCTCATAAGAAACTCTATTGATGATACAAATGAATAACATAACTCACTTATTCTTTTTATTCTAGGTCTGTGTTTAACTTTGTTATTTAGATTGATCAGATAGATTGTTGTTTATCTGATTTCTAGCATTTATTTTCCCTCATTTTTACAAACAATATATATTACTCTAGGCAAATCATATATGCTATGTCATTTTTCATAACGTTACATGTTAGATTGCCAAAATTGCCAAGCATTGATACGGGACGTTTAATTGCTAAATAAATAAAACATGAAAAAGTGGTTACGTAATGGTTTATTTTACTCTGATAAATAATTAATTAACTGCAAACAATCTAATAAAATGAACACGTAGAATAATAATAAAAAGATGCAAGGCTAAGCCTTTTTAGTCAAGTCAAATTTTAAGGTTGCTTTAACTTTCTTATTTAGTTATATACACAGTTAGTTTATTACAGTAATTTATTTTGGTTTCTGCGTCTATCTAGATGGGTTGGACATAATAGTGTCTCCAAGCATTCAAATCTTATATTAAATAGGAACAACATTTTAAAATTATTTTTAATAAATATTTTTTACAATACTTATAGCTACTAATAATAAAGAAGAATGTTTGTGTGTATTGGCGCTCTACAAGACAGACCGCCGGACTTAGAGCTTCGAAATTTGACTCAAACATTCTTTGGAAGGTGGGAATGTCCGCATCGGAGTCTTTTTTAAAACTTTTAATTAATTAAAAATAAAGCAAAGTTTTGGCGTTTTTTCCTTAATAACTTCCGAAAATATTACGGCACAAAAGTCATTTTTACGCCATCTGAAAGTGCCAAAAATTAGCTGTTCAATGAATTAAGTTGCAGTACAATTTTTTCTTTAATTTTAATAGCCTTTAAAAAATATTTTTGGCATAATTTACCACAACACTTTTCATTGTTGCAAAACAATTCAAACCGTTTTCATTGTTTAAACAAATATTGAATTGCGTGTGCTTTCATATTTTATTTCATGAACTTTTTTGTGGAATCTGTAAACCGAGCTCTCTGAGAAATTAAGTATAGAGTGGCGAATCCCGGGGGGGCTATGGGGCTGCAGTCCCCCCAGAGAATTCTTTATTTTATTTAAAATCACTACAGCTGTTTTTTTCTTAATCTCCCTTTTTAAAAAAATGACAGCATTTCTTACTGGCCTTTGACAGGTTCGAAAATTTTCCCACTTTTGTAGTCATTCCACTCGTATTTGTAGCGTTCACGCGGACAAAAACATGTTTTTGCTAGTTATTTTATTATGCTTTTTATTAAATTATCGAAAGTATTGCAGTGTTCTTTATGATTCTTATTGTCAGATGAGTAAAGTCTGTTAAGTTAACATGTTTCGGTTTACATAAGCCATAAGGTTTGACATTCGTCACAACGATACAAAAATTTTATGACCTCAACTCCTCCCAGACCCGAATCCTGGGTTCGCCACTGTAGGTATATGAAGAAATATATCCATCAAGCTGAATGATTATGGCTGCTATGTTTTCATTCTTTTTTCAAAATGTTTTAATTCAGAAAACATCCCGCTGGCCATAAAATGTGTTGCGGCATTTTAATGTTGAAATCAAACGCATATTTTGTGAGAGGAATAAGAAAGTGAATGGCACTGATAGCTTGCAATTAAATGATAAATGAAATACACATTTATTTGACTCCTTTAGTGACATATATGTAGACAATGAACAGAAAAGGTGCAAGGCCGCTAA
This sequence comes from Araneus ventricosus, assembly GCA_013235015.1. NCBI lineage: Eukaryota > Metazoa > Arthropoda > Arachnida > Araneae > Araneidae > Araneus > Araneus ventricosus. The sequence continues at coordinate 18,669 of BGPR01008027.1, read as the reverse complement.
AACAACATGTGTTAAATACCTACTATGATCTGCTTACGTCGTTAAGGGAAACTTGATTATAAAATTATTCAACTGAAATTAACATCCCGTCGAACAAGCTGGTCGCCAAAGGCGGCTAGTGTTTAATAAAGGAAACTTATTCAGTTAAAAAGGAGAAATGAGCTCATAAATCGCCAAACTTTTATTTATGAATAATAATGAATTTTACCATACAATGAGAACCATTTTATATTTCTTCTAAATTTTGAACTTGAATTAACAGTATCAACTCTTTTGTCCTAAAGGACAGAATGGTGTATTATAATAACAATACAGGCAAAAAAAAGAGGGAATAATAAGATTATCTTTCAGAAAGATTTTTTTAAAAACAGTACTTTGAGATGAATTAAGATAAAATTTCATATATACATATATATATTATCTAGTTAAAGCTCTACAAAGTAAATCATTAAAATTGTTTTTATCGTTTCTTTCTTCTAAAAAGTTATCTTGTTAAAAAAATTAAAATGTGAATCGTAAAATAAAGCAATGACTTTCAAATATAATATAACTAATCAAAATTATAGAAGGATGACAGAATGATGTGAACACTTTTGGATTTGAAAAATTTTTTCAATTTGTCCCGAAAGGCTGAAAGGATTTTCCACGATGGCATTTCGGAGACTGGCCAGAAATTGATGAAGAAATTGATTTAGTACTCACCCCATTTTACAAAAAGCTGATAATGAGCTCAACTTTCATCAATGGTTTTGATTAATAAGTACAACATTTGCATGCATTTTTGTAGAAAAAAGCCTTAATATTTAGGAAAATATAAAAGTTTTCTTAAAAATTCCCAAATTTTCACGAATTTTTTTTACTTATAGCATATAGTTTCCAGCCAAATTATACGAAGCTTACAAAATACGTGACAATATGTTAGCGAATTATTGTAATAAAATTTAAAGTAAATACTTTAAATATTAGAGGAAATATGAGTATTTATAGTAAAAAAAAATTTTACTGCGAATGTGAGAAATGTGGTATAATTTTTCTTTCATAATTTCAAAGCCAGATATATAGGACAACTTATATAAAAATTCTACTTGAATACCACTAAGATTTAGGAAGATATCTGCATTGCAGCGATATGAATTTTAGTTGTACTCTAAGAGAAGCTAATTGATAAGGGTTTTTCTACAAATGATAGTTTTTTTAATTTGAATATTCGAATAGTTATCGACGAACTGCAATCTAAATAATATATTTAATTTATAAGTATACATGAGTATTCAAGATATTCAAGTTTCATAAAATTTAATATTACCGTTAGAAAAGATTTAATCTCTATACAAGCAGTTTTGAAGTTACAAATATTAAGACAAACTGAAATAACAATATATATATAATTGCAGATCAGATTCAGGAGAATTGGTGCTAATACCTTTCAAATAAAAAAATGAAAAATTTTAATTTAGTAACTAATTATTTGAAAGCAGTAAAAAAATGGCAACTCTTTTTTGCACACTGTAATGAACAAACTTGAAAAATATAACAAACTTTTTTGCAGACCGTAATACAAAGTTTGCCAGGATTGTTGAGTCAGACTGAAACAATGAATTTTTGCATTGCGAATTTGGAAACATGAAAAGAATCCTAACAATGATGTTCTGAAATTTAAGCGATACTTGATTTTAATTTGATTAAATTCGATTACTCGGGTCTTAGAATTAAATGAAAGTTCTAAATTAAGTTACCTTGATAATAATGTAAAAAAGTATTACGATGCATCTGGCTCCAAAAGTTGCGGGGCCTGTAAGCAGTTAGTTACCTACTTCTCTATTTGATAATCTAGTTCTGCACCTGTGAAATCAATTTACAGGCCTTTGCGTCTTGGGTACAAAGGAATGTCGTCTTCTGCATATCTCGTTGTCTATGTATAGAGCACATTACTGTGCGACTACCAAGTTAATTTATCAGTAATGAATACACATAAGTCACACCAGGGTTTAGTTTCCCCAAAGTTTCGTTTGGCTATTTTCATTCACTCATTAATTTTTTTAAAGCAGAAAGGGAGAAATTTTCAGTGAGGGGAGGATTATACTATAAACAAGGCTGCAATGTCGTAAATTCGCCGTCGACTTAGCACTGCAATGTTTATCGCGTAGATTTTGAGCCCCCCCTAGAGTCTCGAGGCGCCCTCCTCTAACACCTGTGAGAAAATCCGCCATTGACACACAGACATATTTTCAGCTGAATTACACTGAGTTCCAACTGAACTTACACAGAGTTCCAACTGACATGTTGTTTCGTAGAGGAAAAGAGTTAAATACAAGCGAGAGAAACAACAGCGCCAATCAGCAATGCTGAATTTGCATAAATTGTTATCGTTGGCGATAATTCAACGCATCTTTGCATTCAACATTAATTATAAGTTATGCATTTCGGCAGTAATAGCGAAAAATAAATTAATATGTTAAAATATTATTTTCATTACGAAGTCGTATTACAAAGGAATAAATCTTTCAAAATTCGGAAAAGCAAAACTTTTAAAGGAATAATGCATATTTTGTCAGATTATTCCATATGATAAGCATTTTAAAATGCTACTGTAATTGCACATAAAAATCGAAATTTCATTATTTCACATGCAAAACCGATAATTCTTTTAAATAATACAAATTTGTACTTTATTTGATAAATACTAATTTAGAAAATTATTTTAAGCATGCCTTCCTCATCTCGAGGAATCTTGACTAATACCCAGATAGCAATTTTAGTTTGCAGCAAATTTGCAGCAGACTTGCACTGCAAATCTGCAAGCTTACAGCAAATTTGTCACGACAAGAGTGTAAGTGTGAAACAAGTTTGCAGCAAGTTAACGCAAGCTTCGAAGTCACCATGGGACGAACTTGCAGCAAATTTGCAGCAGACTTTCACTGCAAACTCATTGCAAATTATAGCAAAAACAGAGTACGAACACATCGTGAGATAGAACTCGCGACCTAGCGCTTGGTAGCCTGACGTCTATAGCATTCGGCCAGCTCGACTACGAGAGAAGATAGATTTCGTTAATACATCGTTCGATTCGATTCGTATACGATTTATTTTAAGCTATTTTCCTGATTTCATTAATTTGTTCAGTTGAGAATATGATTTGAAGTCAAAGAGAGAGCGATTTTCGCTAATAACTACGTTTTGCTAGTAGAATAAATTATGAAATTAGAGTTCAAAATTAATTACTTTAAAATGGGACAAAATATATAAGTTATAATTTTTCAACAAACATTGACTGTTTTTTCGGTTTAATTTTGTTTATAAATATTAAAATTTCAACATTAAGAAAAAGGCGATATAGTTTTCTTTAAAGTAAAAACTTTGCAAAAAGATGGAAAATGTTTCAATTTTTTTTTTTATAAAAAAAACTAGTTTTTTCATAAATTATCGTTGATTTAATGAATTAATAAAAAGAAGGACGGTCTAGGAGATTATATTAAAAATCGGATGTTTTTTTTAAAACAGAGACAAAGATAATTATCTTTTTGTGCTATCTTTGCATTAAGCTTGTTTTGCAAATTTGCATTGCAAAGGAGGTGGCACTATTTGTCACGGTGAACTTGCAGCAGGCTTGCAATGCAAGGAAGGTGGCGCTAATTGTCACGGTGAATTTGCTACAAGTTCGCTTCAAGTTCGATGCGTCAAATTTGCTATGACAAGGTAATATCAAGTCAAAATCAAACTTGCTGCAAACTTACGTGCTATCTGGGTAGGTATTTTGCAGAGATCATCGATTTATTTATTTATTTAGTAAATGCACTCTACAGAATAAACTCCAATTACAGAGTGCATGATACAGAAACAAACACCAAAATAGCCGTAAAACGCACATTAATAAAAACAACAGATAGACACAGACATCACTGAAAACACAGCACGAATTTAAAAAGCGCATAAAATAAAAACACCAAGAACACAAAAGCCGCAAACATCAGTCTTAAAAAAACCATAAGACATATTAAACACATCAAGTTCATCAGAGAACCTGTTAACCCTCCGAGCGGTGCAAACGTCTTTTTTACGTTTTCCATGTTCAGTTCAAAAGCAGATAGCTCGTATTTAAATCTATATTTTCTTAAGCAATCATGGATAAAGTATTCATAAGATTTCAGAGATATAATCAAATTCAAAAAATATCGATTCATTTACATTAAAAGCATTATTATCATTTACATTATTATCAAGGTAAGTTTTCTAACCTAATAACTAATAGTTCAAAATAATTGGGCGCTCAGAGGGTTAAAAATCTTGTAAAATTTATAAATAGAAAAATTAAGTATGTGATTAAACCTGGTAAATACATTTACAAATAAGCAACTCTTCCTCAGACTTCTATTCGTTACAGAAAAATTGATACGGCTCTGTTTTTCACTGCAGTCAGTGGCATCATTAATTATCTTATGATAAAAGACAAGGAAGATCACGTCGGACCCTCAAACTGTGAATGCCTGATTCCTTGATATAATAAATCAAATCAAAATAAGATATCCAGAATATACAACAATAAAATGTCCATTTATCCATACCAAAGATCCAATATGGCAGCATTTCGATTGGTTTCCTTTAAAAATGGGGACTCGGAGTACGCAATTCCTATTTCCACAAATGAGGGCGCTGCTGCCGCTTTTCATAAGCAAGAGTGAATCCTCTGGAAGTTCTCCTACATAGTTAAATCAACAAGTCAAGAATGATACCTACCTTCCTCGTCTTAATAATGATATTTTTGTCAAACGTGCAGATATGGTGGAAGGTGAACAGGTTATTTGTAGGAGCCCATAGCCCTAGAGAGTTTAATTTCCGATATTGATGTCGTAGTACTGCGGGGATTAAGCTCCTGAAAATTGTTGGTTTACGTCAGCTTTCAGAAGACCGGACAGAACGGTAAGCAGCACTTTGCATTTCTTTCTCTTTTCCATTACTCTTCTCTTCTGCTGTATAGGAGGACATCTTACAACTTTTAGCTTCACACTCACTTTTCATATCACATCAATACCAAATGACCATAACACTAAATTCCTATTACCAGCTCAGATATAAAAATCTCAGCTTATCATAAGCGAATTTCCATCAAATCAGAAGACGTTTCCATGCCATAATTTTAAAATTTTATATAAAATTTTTTGCAACATAAAAAGTGGTAATGTACCTTTCATAAATTTTTCTAATCTTGTATATTAACCATGTAAAGGTGATAGCTAATTTTGAGTGGTAACTTATTTATTCATTTTTGTAAAACAAACTACCTGAATTCTTAATTTTTTCCACGTCCAAATCAAGTGTGGACAAAAGAATCCGTTATAAATAATTGGATTGCAAAATGGTAGGCTAGATAACAATTTCTTGCACCATTGATATAAATTACCCAGGTATTTATTTTTAAAGCTAAATACCCTCGGTATTTACACGGGTAAATATACAAAATGGTATTTATCTAGGTTATTTTGCAATTTCCCCTATTCATATAAAACACAGGCACTGCTGTGAAATATGATGATATGAATAAATGATATCCATGAAAAATAATGATTGCAAAAAAACAATCGATGCGCCACCGAATAGAGCAAACAATTGTCGTTTTAATGACTTTTGTTTTGAAAGTCTAACGTAATTTCCTGAATTTTGAGGAATTTTTAATAAAAGTCAGTTTTCGCATGAAATTTTAAGATTTCAAAATCATATGACTCCATGTCACGTTCTAATTTCGTTATCTTTTTGAAAATCTTTTGAGCTAATAAAATAAACGTTTCTCCTTCATTTAAAACAAGAACGGTTAAAATAACATTTACGTCAACTTTTAATTAATTTTTTAATTGATGGGGTCATAGATGTTTTTTCGGAGGAAGATCTATTTTACGGAAATTCCGTCCCATCCAAGTTTGCGTCATCTGGCGGAAAAAAGTAGAGCGATGGCTTTATTTAGCATCCTGCCATGAACGAGGGTAGATACGGAATATGATGAATTACATTTATTGCTTTAAAATGAATGTACTATGCGCCATCTGGCGGAAAAAATTAGAGCGATGGCTTTATTTAGCATCCTGCCATGAACGAGGGTAGATACGGAATATGATGAATTACTTTCATTGCTTTAATCTGAATGAACTATCACACCATTTAAGGTTTTTTTTTCTCCTTTTGGTTATTTTTTCTTTGTGCGCGTCTGTGTGTTATGTTCTGATCAATTTCGCCTTACACTTCAAGCTCACGATAGACCATTTTTTAATCTAGGTGGGGCGATCGCGTTCTGAATTATATTTTTTATAGTTTTGATTTGTTTGTTTTATGTACTTATTGATAGTCAAGCATAAAAGTTTGTTAAAAAACACATGTTGTATATGTTGCGTATTTTGCTTTTGTTTAATAATGATTTTCACTTTGCAATTTTTAAATATTGTTTTGGATTAACGTATTCTGTACTGTTTTCCTACAGCTCAAATGTCATTATCGCGAAGAAAAATAAGCGGAAAAATCAATAATGTGTATCTTCTGTTCTGATTTTGTTTTCAAAACTTTTTCGTGTCATTGTGAGCGTTTTCTTTTCTTTTTTTCATTTTGTTGAAGTCCAGGTTCCACGGGAAATGTCGTGTGCGTACTGCTAGTCCTTTTTAAAACTCAACTAAATTATAAAAAAAAGAAAATGTTGAGTTTTGTTTTAAAATGATAAAGACTGATAATAGAAACTAAAATGAAAGATACAAATGTTTATAATTCTTTTTGGATTAATTAGTCAAAGTACCAGACATTGTTGATAAGTTAGCAGATGTGTCAGTTCTAATAGATTTTAAAAGTGAATTTGTCATGCTTTCTGTGAAATATGTAAAGAAAGTCCTCAAGATAGTAAGTATATAAAGAAATAATTCACAGTAAACTGAACGATTATGGTTCCTATGTTTAAATTCATTTTATCAGCATGTTTTAAACCAGTTAACATGCAGCTGGACATAAAAGATGCCGCGGTATTTCGATGTTGAAATAAATTTGTTAAATCAAAGTTCGCGTCAATTACGTACAATTAGATGTAACTTGACTCTATTAGGGACTTTCATATAGACAAGGAACAGAACAAGTGCAAGGCTACTTAAAGAATGCCTGCTAAATCTCTATCTGAATTTGAAGTTGAAAATTACATTGTTAAGGAAACCGTGAATATCAAACTACGCATAAGACGCAATAGTTGATACGGCAGCACTTCGATTGGTTTCCTTTGGAAATAGGGACTCGGAGTACGCAATTCCTATTTCCACAAATGAGGGTGCTGCTGTGGTTCATCACACGCAAACGTGAATACTCTGCAAGTCCTCCTACATAGTTAAATCAAAAAGTCAAGAATGATACCTACCTTGTTCGTCTTAACAATGATATTTTGGTCAAACATGCAGATATGGTGGAAGGTGAACAGGTTGTTTATAGGAGCCCATAGCCCTAGAGATTTTAATTTCCGGCATTGATGTTGTAGTACTGCGGGGATTAAACTCCTGAAAATTGCTAGCTTCCGTCGGTTTTGAGAAGACCGGAAAGAATGGTAAACAGAACTTTACATTTCTTTCTCTTTCCATTGCTCTTCTTTTCTTCTGCTGTATTGGACACTACTAATAATCCAATCTTACAACTTTTAGCTTCGTATACTGTAACATTCACTTTTTCATATCACATCAATACTAAATGACTATTACACTAATTTTCAATTACCAGCCCAGATATTAAATCCTTAGCTTTATCTTAAATGATTCCGATCGAGACGAGGCCTTTATTTGTTCTAATTTCAAAATTTTATACAGAATTTCTTGCAATAAAAAAAGTGGTAATGTTTCATTCACACATTTTCTGATCTTGAATACTAACCATGTAAAGGTGATAGCTAATTTTTGAGAGGTAACTTATTTATTCCCTTTCGTAAAACTACCTGAATTCTTAATAAGGACATTACACTCCTACATAGGTCTATTCAGCGTTGAAAGGAAAGTTCCCGTTAACGAAACAATTAATTATAAATCAAATGCATTTTGAAACTCAAATCTTCAAATAGTTATATTGAATTGTATAAAGGCTAAAATTATAACCAGTCAGTTGAAATTATATTCCCGGCGAACAAGCTGGTCGCCGCAGGCTGCTAGTATAACATAAACGGCGTTAAAAATAATTATTCTATTGTAAGTGTCAAAGTTTCAAACCGTAAAAACTAAGTTATCCCCCGATCCCGTTATAGTTTTAGAATATTTTATTCTGAATCCTGATAGCAATTGGTTTTTGTTTATATAATTTAGTCAAAACTTTAATTTAAAAATTTTATATTTTTGTATTATGTATATAAATTTTATATGTTTGATTTTGAATCACCATTCACAAATGCATTGTTTTCCGCAAAATATTCAGTGTAGGGGTATTTAAAAATTTAATGCTTCATTTTGAATCACACTATTCTCAAATGCTTTTTCTGCAAAATACCCAATTTTGGGTATTTATAAATTTTAAGTTTATATTTGAGTTACCATTTACAAATACTTTTTTCTGCAAATACTTTTTGGGGGGTATTTAAAAATCTCTGTATTTTTCATTGTGAATCAGTATTCGATTTTTTTTTTCTCAAAATACCCATTTTTTGGGTATTTACCCAGGCCACGGGCCTCTTCGGATCTTAAATCAAAAATTGTCTAAAATACTATATATTGAATTTTTTTAAACTTTTCTTATCTAGACTTTCCAGAAAAGTAAATATAATATAGTAACAGGTCAGACACAAGTGCATATTTCTGGGGATGGAAGAGAGGACAAATTCCCTCCACCAAAATAACGAACAAATTGACGTATTTTTCTTTTATTTTCCTGGGTTTTTTTTCTCGTTGTGCTTTCATCTGGGTGGATAGCGATAACTCAAGGAGCAAGAGGTTTTCTGCAGAGGTCTCTAGGGCTCTCACTAATTGCCCTAGTATGCAAGCACTGCATACCAATTCAGCATTGAGACATAATTTTAAGTCGATTGTATTACAATGATGGCTGCTGAGGCCCTTATCAGCGTTGAAGGGAAGTTCCCGTTAAGAAAATAATTAATTATAAATAAAATGCATTTTGAAACTCAAATCTTTGAATAGTTATATTGAATTGTATAAAGGTTAAAAATAGGTTAAACACCCATTCGAAGATTGAGGCTTAAAACATATCAATTTGAGATAAAACCCTCATCTTCTAGTTTCTCATAGAGAACAATTGTAATTCAGTTGGTAATTACAATTGCGCATTACAATTGTAATGTACAATAGTTTCTAGTTTCTCGTTTATTACAGAATGTCGATATATTTCTGAATCTTAATGGTGTTCTATTTGAATTTTTTTATAAGCTGGCTTATATCTCTAGCTTCGAAATTATGAAAGAAAAATTAGCTTATGTTTCGCACATGCTCAAATAAAAATTATTTACTGCAAATACTCATATTTCCTTAAATATTTAAGGTATTTACTTTCAATATCTATATAATGCTCTACTAATACACTGAAATTCCAAAAATGATGGATACCTCTTAATATCGTGTGGGTCCTCCTTTTGCCTGGCGTTTATTCAACAAGACGTGGGAAGTGCAACCGTCAAAATTCATATTTTACAGTGAAGATTTGGTCACGAGTAGACCGACCAGAAAGTCAGAAAGAAGAAGATGATTTGAGCTCACCCCGTTTCACAGGAAGCTTATAATGATTTGCAACTTTCGAATCTTCAAATAGATTTATTAAATTTTATAAAGGATGAAGATGCCGAATTAAATACGTATTTATAAATAATATAGGTAATTAAAATTGCAGTTCGATGATTACTGTTCCAAGGTTGAAGTTTAAAAAATATCAGTTTGTGTAAAAATCCTCATCATTTTATTTCGCTTTTAAGACCAACCAAAATTCTACTCGTTGCAATGCCGATATTGTTAAAAACATGTAATGTCGCTTTCCTGCTTTGTTAGTCTTATAGTTGGAGAGGAATAAGCATGGAGTGACGGGCAGCGGCCACTCCGGGACCCCTGACCTTGGCGACCATTCTGGCGACCTTGGCGACAAATCGATGATTCCAGAAAATGCGACCCTTTTCTCGATATCACTATTAGGAAAGAAAATACGCTCGAATCTCCGAGAAAACTCCATGTGACGTCACGGCCTGTCGGGGAGAATATATAAGGGCCGCGCTTGGACAGAGAGGAGTGAGTGTTGATCCACTGGAACGACTTCGGAGTTTCGTCTGCAGTGTGAACTAGAAAGCTGGTGAGCTGAGCGCTATTGAAAGAGCTGTTATTGTCGTTATTAGTGATTTGCTGACTGTTTGTGTTGCTAAATCTCAAAGTGCTGAACTGTTATTACCTGTGAATTGTTATCTGTTTACGTTGCTAATCTGTGCAAGATCTATTGTTTCCTGTTGCCTGTGATTCGTGTTTTCCCGCATTTTTGTGAATAAACCTTCATTCTCCATCATCCTGCGTGTTGGACTGTTTACACCATACACTCACAGAAAGATTTTCGTAACAATATCTTTTTTAAATATTAATGGTATTTGACTGGAAATTTTATATAATCTGCCCTATGAATCTGGCTTCCACATTCTAAAAGAAAAATTATACCATGTTTCCTACGTTAGTAGTAAAAAATTATTTATTTCAAAAACTCGTATTTGTACCAATATTCAAAGTATTAACTTCAAATTTTAATACAACTCTTCGCTAACAAACTTTCACGTATTCTGTAAGTTTCGTGTAATTCGATTTGAAATTCGTCAAGTTATAAGAAGAAATATGCTGACAAATTTTGGGATTTAAAAAAATCCTTTATATTTTCCCGAATATGCATGCTATTTTTACCAAAATTCATGTAAGTATTGTGCACAGCAAACAAAACTATTGATGAAACTTGCATAACATTATCATCTTCCTGTGGCACGTGGTGAGCCCAAATCATTTTCTTCTTCATCACTTTCTGGACGGCCCCCTCGTGACTTTGCCGGGCAATAAGGGATCCCACACGTTATTAGAAGGTATCACATGACTTTCGGCACTTCAGTATATATTGTCACAGACTAGAAAATAACCCGCCATGGTATGACGGGTGCAAATTGTCTCTTCATTCGAGAGATTTCCCGTCAAATCTGACGTGTTTAAATAGATATATATCCGAGAGAAATGTTTAACATTGATTGAAAACGAATGAAATAAACACATGTTTTATGACAGGAAATATTTTTTTTATTTACATATTTCTTTATTCAAAAAACCTCTTGGTAAACAACATTTCGTGTGAAGTATTTTTCGTTGTTTAACAATTTTATTATAATTCAATAACCATGAAATTCTCACCTTGACAAAAGTTAAAATTTCAGACGAATTATTTTTCGAAATTCTAATCAAAACAAAGCACTTCTCTGTTTGTAAAACGTTGCCAAAAAATATCATCAAATTATATCATCACGATTGCAATAAATAATGAGATGCATCGTGGCGTCCAAACTATATCACGTGCATGATATACCGCTGACGTAATTTACTACTTTCTATTAAAAAACGGAAATTAATTTGAACTATATGATTCATATAATAAAAATTTCTCGGGAACTATTGATCATAGCGAGTAAATTTTATATCAATCGTTAAAAAAATTTATTTCACTATTTTAGAGCTTCTAAACTTGAAATTAGAACGACAATTACTCATTTAAATTTAAAATGACTGAAATTTAGGTTCTCTAACAATGAAATAATGCTGTTTAACGTCTCGCAGTGCTATGGCGCGAGTTTTATTGTTGGTGGCATCAGAGCGTTACCGAGAGATCTCAGCTATTATATTAGTAATTCTGTGTGTTTTGTATACTTTGGTTGAAAACTCTAAATGCCATAAATAAAAACGTGCCTCTCCATTTCTCTAAATTGCCACCAACGTCACGACGATATGTTCTGTTATAAATATCATAAGTAGAACTTTTGTTCACTTGCTGACTAATATGCAATAGTATACAAGTATACTGACGATCATCATATTAAAGAACTGTACATTATATTACATAAATAGTAATGGCTCAGTTATTATTTAAGTGGTATAATTATAATTTAGAATTTGAATTAAATTCTTTCAGGAATTCATCAAAGTTTCGAAAAAATTCCAAACTATTCCTATGTTTTTGATTGCATCCACACAAAAAGGTATCATCTTAAAAAGCCATCAAATAATTTTAAGAGAGCGGCTTCAATCTTTAGTCTTTAACAAAAATGCAACTTTTAAAATTCGGGAAATTTTCCTTATAAGTGATAACATATGCAATAGACTTTCTCAAGTGTACCATGGGCATACCTCACGTTCTTGCTTTATCCTCTTCTAAATTGTGTTATAGAATTCGGGTTTTTTGTATCGGTTTTCTCCACTAAATTGTGTTATAGAATTCGGGTTTTTTGTATCGGTTTTTTC
>BGPR01008026.1:16906-66762 GCA_013235015.1 Araneus ventricosus | reverse complement strand
GTATATTAATCAAAGAGAAATAAACCTGTATATTAATCAAAGAGAAATAAACCTAACATTTTTTTCAAGTACCTACAATTTAAACATACCTACATACAATAGACACAATTTACATAGTAAAAAAGATACAATTTTGATAGAAGAGAATGCTTGAATTAACAGAAATTAGGTTTTCCTTATTTAATACTTTAGAACTGTACAACTTATACAACTTTCCATCTGCAATGATCATTTTTTATAATATTATACCATAACTTAACAAGAAGGTTTTTTTTTCTTTTTACTGAAAATTTGCTTATTAAAAATTAGTTTGACACAAAAATATAGAAGAAAAATGCTTTTAAAAGATCAATTCTTACCAGTCCTTTTCCCTCCATAGTACTGAGTATACTCAGAGGCCGTCAAGTACCTAAACAAAATTAAGCTTTCATGATTGAATGAAGAAAACACATATAAATTAAAAATAACTATACTAATATTAAAAATATATTTCCTAACAATAATATGATATAACTGCTTTGAAAGATATATGAGGGAAATTTTGAAAATTTTTTTATTCACTGGAATCTTTTTTCATTAATGTAAAGTTCAGCATTTATAAAACTAAGAAATTTTTTTTATAGGTTATGGCATAAAAACCAATTAAACTAATTCTGAGTTATGAATCTACTTCCCTGTGAATTTCCAGTAACATCCATTGAGTCATGCATGATATCAACTTTCCCATTTGTTGATTTTATAACTTGAAACTTTTTGTCTAACTTAGCAACTAATGACCACAAAATTCACATCACAGGCAGACACAAAAGCAGAAATGCCACTTCATCAGTTTAATTCAAATTTTAAGAAAATTTAAATGTTCAATTCATTGACTTATCAAATGATAAGTAAATGATGCTTATTATTATATAGATTAATTGATGTAAAAATAAGAGAACAATGCCAAGTAATCACATTAATAACTTTTGATTATATATCAATACATCAGATGTTGACCAGCTACTGTGATTTAAGAGAATGTGATTATTATGTAAGGAAGCTCATCCATATTAAGATTCACCCTATAACATCTTTCTGAATATTGCAACATAAATCAAAGATATAACTTCAATACAGAATTCTCTCTGAATTACTTAGATAACGGTAATTATTTCATACTTTCCAGTTGGTATTGTACAGTTTAATTTTAAAAACATTTTTAATGTAATAACACTGAATTCACTCAAGATGAATATAATAAATAGCATACATAAGGATTCAAATTTATTTTTGAGAGCTGTATCTGTTCTTACAGATTTTAAATTTATTAAATAATTAATTTAATTATTAAATAAATTAAATAGGAATCGATTCAATTGTAATTCTTAAAGGTAGAAAGAACCTACACTAAGGGATATATTTGACACATAACGATTACAAAAAGGCATAAATCATATTAGAAATTCTAATACGGCAAGGATAGTTCCCTGCAAGTGCGAAAACACAAATAATCTATTGCAATATTTTAATCAGCATATTTACGGCTGTTATAGGTTGTAACTGCATAAAAAATATATAATTAAAAACTACTTAAAACATTCACATATAAAAAAAAAATTGGACAGATAATATTTCACAGTTTACTAGTAACATATTTTAAGTGAAATCTCTATTATACGGCGAAATCATCTGTTAACAGTAGATTCAAAATACACATCCTAATTCCTAAAAATACAACAGACAACATACATTTTATCCTTTTGATGCTGTTTCTTCCCCATTTTTATGAAAAATATAAAAACTAAAATCTCCTTAAAGTTGGAATTGGAATTTAATATGCTTATTAGACCAAAACAAAAGGTTACATCAATGAAGAAGTCAAAGTTTTCATTTTGCTCATATAAACAAACCTCGCAAATTTACTATTACGACGGATCTGATGATCAAAGCTTCAAAACAGGCGAGTTAAAAGACAGGAACAACACTTCGAAAGATGCCACGAAGCGCATGCGCAATTTTTATTTTAGTTTCTTTTTAACATTATTTAGCCAATCGTGTTTATGTTGCAGAACAAGCTAACTAATGAGATAGATAGATAGGTGCAACACGTAAAATCTTGTTTACCTTACTTATTCTACTGATATATAAACAAATGCGGAGATAACAGCCTTTGTTGCTTCAAATCCTATAACTTTTAAATTCAAATTTAAACAAACACCGAAGGAAATATGGGGCTGGATGATATTATGTTGGTTCCTTCAGAAAATAGTTCCGATCTTAAGGAAAGTTTGAAAAAGCATATTGCGGTTGATGCAAAAACGAAAAAGAAAGGAATATGTATAGGCAATTTTTTGAAACTTGCTCAGCAGGAGCATTTTCGTAAGTAGTGAGTTTATGTGATTTATCTGGAAATTTAGTAAAATTATTGTATATTACAACGTTCATTATTATTTTTTTTTGTAGAAGAAGGCTCGATTCATGAAATTTTAGAAGAATGTGAACTGTTTTTCTGTTCAGCGCCTCCTCCTCCTAGGGTATATATTTTTTATTTCGACTTTTTATGTTCTGCACGTGATTTCATGGTTTCATTTGAATTTAATTTTACACTCAAAATTTTACTAATGAAACTTTTTGGCTGTGGTAATATATGTTTTATTGAATTATATTTTTCTTAATAATTTTCTTTTCTTTAGTTTAGTATTTTTGTTAAAAATAATGTGTACGCAATATTTAGAATAAAATTGGTATTTGAGAAATGTTATAAGTCTACTTCTTATGGTTTGGAATTTTTATTCTATTACATTTATTACTGTGAAATCGATTTTATTTTAATTTGAATATAATATTACAACATTTTTCATGAGAACGAAGCATTCCAATATTCTGCTTTAATGCAGATCAGTGAGATTTTTTAAAAATCGTGAAACTGTTAAATAACCAACATTTAGATACCTTTAATGTATTCTTAAAACATTTTCATAATAATAAGCAAATATACTCATTTCTAGTGATTTATATGGATTTATGCTTTTTATGATAAGATATTATTAGCTGTCAATAAATGGTAAATATAGTATTTTTAAGTTAGTATTTATCGAAACTGTTGTTCATATTGTTCTAGATTGATGCAAATAAATGATTTCTTCTTCTGTTGATTTTATACATAAGATTTGTTTTCCAGAATCCAGAATTAGAAGAACGGATTTCAAAACTAAAGGCTGAGCAAGCCAATGCCGAATACAGATCCATGACAAAAAGTTTACTTCCTCCAGATAAATCTAAAAGTTCCTTGAGAGAAGACAGTTAGTATGATTTATAATTTGAAACAGAAAGTAACAGAAAATGCATACTGTATGAGTGATCTGTTTGAGTGATCTGTTTGACTAGTAATAATTTTTGAAACTTAATTTCTGATATGATTTAGTATCGAAAGCATCTCCTTTTTTTATTTCCAATTTTTTCTCAGTAATCTTTTTTAATACTCCTGGAGTATTGGTTTATGGGTTATTGGCTGAAGTAATTAATGATTGATTGGTTATTGGCTGAAGTAATGGTTGATTTATTATCAATTAAAATATAATCTATAAGCTTTTATTAGATGCACTGAAGTATATTTTTATATTTCTGTTGTATGAAAAATGTATTATAGTGACTTTTTTTGTTAATATATTGTATTTAGTAATTTAGTTTATCTTTTACTTTCAATTATGAGCCTATTGCAATTTTTAAAAATTCAGTAGGGTTTCAATTATTTAATTTATTGCATCTGTTAATTAGCTGAAATATAACCTAGTCTAATAGGAAATCTAAAATTATCTTAAAATAATTTCAAGATGTTTGTAAAAAAAAATTATTCTGTCTTTATACTTAAAAATCGGAGATATAGGTTTTTTTCCTTTTTTTAATATTTCCAAAAAGTTTTTTAGTTACTTTAAGTAAACTGGTTTTAATGCTAGAAATATCATTTCTTTCTTTTTTAAAAAAATCAAAAATTGGATATTAATTGTACACAGTAATTATTTAGACCGTATATAATAGTCTTTGCTTATGTCTGATGATATTTTACGATACCAGGTACTTTAAGATAGTATTGTTAAAGGTCAGCCTTTTGTGAAATGGCTAAATGAAGAGTAATTAAGGGAAAAAAATATATAGCATTTCTTATGATATGTAATATTGGCTGAATTCTGTGACATTTCCATAAAAATTAATAATTTTAATAAAAATAAAACTTTTTTTCTATTTATACTTAAGAATTTTTTCATTAGTTTGATGAAATGCCAAATTATGTATTAACTATTTACATTTAGTAACAAATAATTTAATATTTTCAATAGTAAACACAGTTTCTTCTCAAGTCATTGCTATCATAAATTTTGTACTCACTGTTGGAGGTACTTTTTGTTTTGTGTACAAAGCTGTTGAATATGCATTGCCTCATCAAAATATCCCTGCGGTAAGTAATTCTTTGTACTTTATAAAGTTAAAATTAGTGCTATTAACATTTTAAATTATCTTATGTAAGTTAATTATGTTATGTATGATTTAAAACCTATTTTCCTTTCTAGCAAGTTTTGATGGCCCTTCTCTCATCTATTGTTGTTGCTGTGGCTGACATTTATTTTCTTCTAAAAACAATATAATTTTATATTGCCTAAGAAAAATACTACTGAACATTATATTAATTTATTTTTCCATAGTTTTATTTATACAAAATCAGAATTCTAATTAAAAATGTTATTTCTTTTAAAAGCTAAATGGTGTCATTTTTATAATTGATTTACAGTCAATTCTCAATTATCTGGCATTCAAGCATCCGGAAAGCTCAACTAACCAGAAAAATTAGAAAATGAGTTTTTCTAAAAATTTTACATCCACACGCCAAAATTTAGCACGCTCACTACCTTACCGTTCCATTCATGCGGACAATTTATTTCTGGAATGCAATGTCCGCTCTGCACGGAGGGGTGTAAAAGGGGGAAAAAAGCAATATACAGTACAGTGATGTATACAGGCTTGTTTTATGGGGGGGGGGGCTTCAAAAGCAACAGTGAGAACCAAAGAAAGAAAAAAGCCCCTGACCTTTCGCCAAAACATGAGACCTAAAATCGAAATTGACAGAAAAAGTTTAAGGGACAGAATCGGTGGAAAAAAATAAGGCTGCGATCTACCCCCCATTTTCCCTGTCACACTCGACTATCCGGACTTTTCAGGTATCCGGAAATCAGCGTTTCCCGAGCCTGCCGGCTAGTTAATCTTTTACTGTATCTTACTTTTTAGCATGCAACAAGACTGTTATGTATATATCTACTAAACATCTACCAACACATAAAAAAATTTAAGTAGTGAATATAAAAGGCAGTGCATACATACCAATTAAAATGGTTTTTGTCTATTCATTTGTCTACTACGTTGCTATAAAAAAATTTTGCTCTACATAATATCTAATTTGTCTAAGCTATGATATTTACTTTTATAATCTGGAATTTCTTCAGATTATTCTGTGATTTTTCCTTTTCTGTTCACAGACAAAATGTGAAAGGCAAATCAATATGAAATTTTGTTTTCTCATATACATGAGGTAGATTAGCCATAGTCAAAGCTTTAAGAGTTCATAGTGCCAAAAGAAACTAATTCTAATGGCAGTGTTCTCAAAAAAGAAATACTATTAGGTGTGTGAAACTTTATGATGGATATTTGACTGGGATATTAAAAATTGCATCATGCATGATAGGTGCTTTTGTCCTTTAACACAGAGTACATGCATTAAAAACCTCATAGGCAATTGGTTCAGAAAATAAGTTTTTAGTTAATTCCATACTGCTATGTGTTGGCCTTGTGTTTTGTTGACAACTATTGTTCATATGTATACATATTTGCTGAAATAATCTCCAGAAAATCAGGCAGGATATGCTGAAAAATAATGTAATGTTTTATTCCATTGTATGTGAAGGTCTTAAGTACAAGACAAGTAAGTTGACAGAGTGTGCATGTCAGAACTGAATGAGTTTTTGTAACCAGATACTTTGTGGCATGTTTCATTTTTTCTTTGTTTTATTCTGGATTTAGTATTCGTTCAAGCTGAACGTTGACACATACTGTGTCATTTTTTGTTGATTCACTGACTGAACTGCATTTAGTTTCCTGGTTCTTATCTATTTCAAGAGTAAAAATGGGAAACATAATTGTAATAGAACTTTTTGAAATTTACTAATTGCCCAGTTTTGTAATTGAACTTTTTGAAATTTTCTAATTGCCCAGTTTTGTAATAGAACTTTTTGAAATTTACTAATTGCTCAGTCTTCTCTGTCAGCTAATTTAAATTACTTTCTGCCCACTGTGGTGTCTGAATGTAAATATTGATGAATTTCAAAATATTGAGGAAGAATATTATTTGACGAAATATCGTCAACAACTTCTCTTAGCACATTAATTCTCAAATATAAAGTATTAAAATATTAGGTCAAAGAGATTTAAATATGATGGAAAGTGATGATGAAGACTCCTCTACATTGACACAGAATCCAGCGACTAAGTCGCCAGTGAAAGAGACAGTTCAAACAATGAGGGAAAGTGAAGTGGAGGATTTTATTAAGACTGCAATTACGATACAAGCAGACACCGTGAAATTTATTGATGGAATTCCATCAAAAACTTTTTTCTAAGGAAAATAGGAATTCAATTGGAGAATATATGATTAAGTTCATGTCTTTGGTGTCTCACCAATAGGCTGTTTTACAATTAATTATGAGGAAGTTGCACGAAAAAGATGAGCTATTGAATGACAAATTGATAAGCTTAAAGGCTACAAAATCAAGAAGGTTATGTCCAAGTTTTGCAGAAGTTTTGAGTACACAAAGGAGAAGATCAAGGAGTAGAAAGTGAGAAGAGGAAAAAGTGGCTATATTCTATCCAAAAGAAGAATCTGAGGAAACAAATTTAAGAAAAAAAAATACAGGAATCAATTGACCCTGCAAAGTCAAAAGTGGGTATAATGAGCTTGAGAAAAGTAAATAAAGGAGTCCTTATTGAGTGTGGAACTGAAGAGGAGATAAACAAATTGAAAGAAAAAGTGTCGACAAATCCGAATTTGAAAGACCAAGTCGAATTCAGGTCACTAGTCAAAGTGAAGCCAAAAATAATTATATATGGAGTAGAAGATGATCTTAATATGGAAGTGGGATTGAATACTTTGTAAGAACAAAATGAACTAAAGGTAAGTGAACTGAAACATGAATATCTCATGAAAACGAATAGAGGCACTCATTGGATTATATCCTTAGACCCCGACTCGTTTCATAAAGTGATTAAAATGGGAAAGATAAACGTTGGCTGGTTTAGATTGAGAGTAAGAGAGTACTTATATCTAAAACAATGCTTTAACTGTTATCGTTATGGGCACATGGGTAAAAATTGCCCAAAACAAGGAATCGCAGTGTGTATGAAGTGTGAACGAGAAGGCCACAAGATGGCTAACTGTGAGAACACAATAAATTGCATAAACTGTGTGACATTGAACACTCGTTTTAAAAAAACTTATGACACTAAGCGCAATGTGAAAGGCTGGGCATGCAAGGCATATTTTGATGAGCTGGATTTTTTGAGAAAACATATTGATTATGGCAGTTCTAGATTTAGCATTCAATAATTTAGCAAAAGGTTTAAATTGCAGCCTCATAAACTTAAACCATGCCATTGCTGCCACGGGCCAAATGGAACAGGACTTGATTAAATGTGATATTGATATATTGTGCATCACTGAGCCATATATAGTTAGTGAACACATTTTGGGATTCCCCACAGGTTATTTGAAGATATATACAAACAAGGTAGTCCTCGGGCTGCCATAATTTTGAGAACTGAATATAAGTTCATCCCAATTCTCATTACAAATGATATTGTGGCGATAAATCTTGAAATAGATAGTCAGGGATGAGATTCTTCTGCTTTTTCGCGAATTTCCGCTTTTTTTTTGTTATTTTGGAGAAATTCCGTTTTTTTTATTATTATTTTTTTTTCTCTCTTTTTTTTTTCCGGATTTCCGATTTTTTTCCCCTGCAAAAAATTTGCTTTTTCTTCCGAAAATTCCGCTTTCACACAGAGAAAAGAAACTTTCCTATCTTGCGTCTTCGAAAGAAAATTCTGGAAAAATATGCTCAATAGTGCGGCTTAACTCCACTGGCTAGGAAACTAGCTAATTCATCTTCTACTGATGAATCAACATTATATCTGCAAGCTCTACAAGGATGAACATTCCAACATTCAGTGCCATTCAAAGTATTAAGTACCATTTTGTTGCAGAAAACAAAACCTCTGTGGCACATTTTGCAAAAAAAAATTAGTTGAAAACTTAAGGTCATCTTGTATGGCGTACCAAGATGAAGAAATAAAAAAATAAACAAAAACAAATAAATAAACTACATAAAAAAAAAAGAAACACTCCTGTCAAAAGAGGCAGCTCAAAAGCTGTGTGCGAATGCAGCAAAAAAGTAGAGAATAAGACATAAAAAAAATCTTCTCAAAATAAAATTGATGATTTACCTAGGCATTCTAGAGATAATGTAGTCCCAACAACTACGCCAGTAATTAAACAAAGAGATACTAATGAAGACTGTGCAAAAACTTTAGCCTCTACTGAAAATAAACTTGCAGAGGATGCAAACACATCCTTTAGTGAAGAAAAATCTGTCAAAGATAGGAGCCCTCCAAATCTGTTACCAACAAAAGCCACACAAATAAAAAAACGAAAGAAAACCACTTATTTAACAATTAAGGAAATGTTTCAAAGGGTTTCAAATAACAGTAATGCTAAATGAATCTGTCATTGTAACTGTACAACTTCTGAACTCCTCTTACTTTATAAAGTGCAAAATCATTGAGCTGTTACTTTTGCAAAAAAGTATAAAAATAAAAGAAATAAAACAGAATTCAGTATATGATACATTATTATAATTTATAAAGATCCAATACACTTTACACAATTGCATGAAGCAAAAGAGATTATTTGTCCTTATTTTTATTTATTTTTTTGAACTAACTTTTATCAAAAGGCTATTAAATATAATTCTTTTCAGACTTCTGTTGGGTGAATGTTGCATCTCAGTGATGTACAGGTGGTAAATATGTTTCAATGTCTAATTTTGTATTTGAAGATGCCCCTGATGATGTGTTAAACTTGTTTGTTAACTTTTAATGTGAATGATTTTATAATAATTTAATATTATTTTTCTTATTTATACGTACTGAATTATAAATAATTAAGTTATTAATTATTATAGTGTAATCTTTTCATCATGTTTTGATGTTTTACTTCTTTCGCGTATAAATTATGGTACAGATTTTTTGCTCGCGTATGATTTCAGTCTTTTTGCTTTTTTTGCCAATCTCATCCATGGATAATGTAAATATGTTATTATTTATAAGTATATACTGTTCGCCTTCAGAAGAGATAGATGCCTTGTCGGAACTGGGGAAAATTTTGGAACAATTTAAAGATAAAATTATAGTGATTAATGGTGACTTTAATGCAAAAAGTCCAGCATGGATCCCAGTGGAACAAGATAAAAGAGGAAAAACTCTTTTAGAATTTCTCTCTAGACTAGATAGAGACATATAAAATGACCCAGACTCCCCTCCGACTTTTGAATCCCCTAGAGGGAAGAGTTGGATCGATTTGACTCTAACAAAAAATATCAAGAGAGACATGATCACTAAATGATAGTTAATCAAGGGATGAGTATAAGTGATCATAATCTTATCACCTTTTCTCTTATAAACAGTAAAACGGAAAAGACAAGAAAAAATGTTAGGAAAATTGAGGAAATTTTTTTTATGGACTTTTAGGAAAGACTTAAAACCTTAATAGAATACTTTAAAAAAATCGAAATTAATAGACATAATATTGATGATTTGCTTGAACAGTTTGACAAGGGATTAAGATGGATATGCAAAAAGAATAATAAGCCCAAAAAACAGAAAAAGAAACCTGATGCAATATGGTGGAATCCAAGGCTGGAGATTAAGAGAAGTCGTGTATCTGTGCTTAGGAGACGCTTTCAAGCACAAAGACATCCAGATGAGAGACTCAGACGACAAATTATATTAAAAAAAGAACAAGCAGAATATAAGCTTATGACAAAACAAGCAAAAATAGATTGCTTCAAAGAATTTCTCGATAAAATAGTACAGAGGAACTCTCAGGGAGTGGTTAAACAGATAATAAAGGATAAAAAACTTGGAAGTTAGGATTTCACAAATAGAGACAGAAAATGGAAGCTATACTCAAAATTTTGTGGAAAGTATAGATTATGTATTGAAAAAACATTTTCCATTTTTAGATTGGGAAGACAATATAACTAAAGCTATGTCACAGATGAAGCAACGGTGGACTTTAGCTTGGATGAAATAGAAGCTTGTCTGGTAACAATGAAGAAAGAAGGAGCACCAGGATGGGATGGCTGGACACTTGAGATAATAACAAAAATATTTGACACAGGTAAAGAATGGTTTCAATCTATTCTTAATTTCTGCTTACACCATAGTGTATTTCCAAGGAAATGGAAGATAGCCAAGGTATTACTGGTTCCTAAGGATGGGAAAGACTTGAGTCGGTTTGAATCCTACAGACCCATATGCTTGCTGCCGATATGGGGAAAAATATTGGACAAACTGATCACAAATAGACTGGTGACCATATTTGGAGGAAAACTGCTTGTTGAGTGTGTGCCAGCATGGCTTTCATAAAGGTAGAGGTACCACTACTGTGTTGAATAAAATTACATAATTTATTAGTAAAGCCAAGGAGAAATGGGAGGTAGTATGTATGATTTCTTTTGATATCGAAATTGCTTTCAATTCCATAAAATGGAACCACATTAAAAAATTGCTATTTAGATATAAAGTACCATATAAAATTGCTGGACTTATAAATGCTTTTCTCTCGGAACGTGCTATTTTATTATCTAGAGATAAACTTTGAAACTACAATGTAGGAGTACCGCAAGGCTCCAGTCTTGAACCAGCGCTTTGGCTGTTGGTGATCAATGAAGTACTAAATATGACAGATATTAAACGAGGCATATATACAGGCATATGTGGATGATTTGGTCATCTTGCTGAGAGCCACAGCATCATATAGATTTAAAGAAATGAGTAAGGCAATTGTTAATCTGGAAAAATGGTCAGAAAACTATAACTTAACTTTCAGTGAAACAAAGAATAAATACATTATGTTTAAACACACAGAAAAGAAATTACACACTTTCCGGGTATATATATATTTGGAAAAAGGATTGCATATGTGAAAAGCCGGACGTATCTAAGTCTCACATTTGATACCTACTTGACATTCATGGACCATTTGAATGTACTACAACAAAAAATAATTAGGATCAATGAAAAAGTAAGAAGGATTATGAGGGCCACTTGGGGGTTGCAACTTAATGTAGTGAAAGAAATATATTTAACTGTAATTGAAAAAATTATTTCATATGGTTGCGAGACATGGTTAGAAATACAATAAAAATTAGAAATAAATTACTACAGATACTGCGACCTCTACTCATAGCAGTTACAAAACTGTTTCTAATGAAGCATTGCAGATACTATCTGGCTGTGCCTCCCTGGATTGAAAAGTAATGACAGAAATGGAAACTAGTAGAGAAATTAAGAAGCTGAAGGCAACAAATTATCTTCAGAATCAAAGAAGCACCAATTATGAAATAAAGCTAAGTCCTTGGGAAAGAATTAAAATAAAGTGGGAATATACGTTCAAAATATGACTGAAGATCATCATATTTTTACAGACAGATCAAAAATAAGGAATAGAGTCGGTGTTGCCTTTGTTCATTATGCAAACAAACAAGAAATAACAAAATCGCAGTATAGCTTGGCCAATCATAACACAGTTTACATGGCTGAAGTTTTTGCCATACATAAGGCTATTGACTATAACGAGGTATCTAGACCATGAACTCTATGACATTAAAATAGTGTCTGATTCAAGATCAGCATTAATGACAGTAGAATCCCTAAGCGACAACAGGGAATTTATATGGCAAATATAGAAAAGCCCACAAAGGGGAAATAGGGAATGAGTAAGCAGATTTGCTTGCTAAGGGAAGCATCCAATAGAGATTTGATAGACGCACAGTTCACCTATTCAAAAGTACAAATAAGAAATATTAACAATAAAAAATGAACAGAAAATTGGCAGTGCAGATGGATGCAATCTAAAAATGGACAAGGTTAATTACCCAGAAATTAATGACTCGACTTCTATTATAATCAGATTATAACGGGACATGGGATATTTGGTGCTTTCCAAAATCGAATGTTGGGTAAAGATTGTAAATGTCAATGTGGAGCACACGAAACTATTAAACATGTCCAATTTCGGCTCAACAAGACAAACTACCAAAAAGTTGGGTAGTAAAAGGAATTCATGAACTTGTGCATTTACCAGGATTTAAGACTAACGCAGTCAATATAGTTAAATCTTTATTTGATTCTCGCTTGGCAAATTGGACGGACCAATTGATGTGTGGCGTGTTTTAATTTTTGCTTAAATGGTCTATAAAAGTTTCAGTGTATAATTGCGCTTGCATCTGAGGAGTTTGGTGACACATTGGTTGAGTGAATTTCGCTCCCGCCAAGTGCTAACTTGTGCTATCGTGCTGGGCGGGGCTGCTTCATGCTACCCCATCAGGAGTTCCGGATGGCTTTGGCTGAGACGGGAATTCTAACTGCATTCCATTGAGGCAGGAGATGCCAGCTATTTAAGTGATCGGCCATTACGGTTAATGTTACCATTGTCCAAACATTAACAGGGAAATACTGTTTGGGTGTGTGAAACTTTATAATGTATATTTGTCAGGGATATTAAAAATTGCAGCATGCATGATAGGTGCTTTGTTCAAAAACATAGAGCATGAAGGTGTTGCAAGATGAGCAAAATCGATTTCTTATAAGGTCTAGACTTTGTCGAGTGGATTATAATCTAACTGAAGAAACATTATGAAGAATACACGATATTGATTCATAACATGTATACATTCCATCCATATTGTTTAACTACAATTGATCTTCCACACTTACGATCTCTAAGTTCCAATTAGCATTATTGCTATTCATAAAGGACATATGTCCTGTCAGTGGATGAGAAATAATCCTCTTTCATGGTTGTGAGTACAAGCATTGAAAGGTTTTATGATTAGGAAGCAACATGTATGTCAACACCCTCAGCATTTGAATATTGCTTTTTCTTGTCCATTTAGCGTATGAATGACCAGGTGTGCAAAATGTGCAGCAACATCCTCTTCTACCACTTGTCTTTTGGCTATTTACTGGATCACAAAACATATTTTTCTCATGTTCTATCCTACCTTAAAGTTTAGATTATCATTTCTGATACATCTTATAAATTTAAAAATACTTTCACATGTTGATCAAAATCATTATTAATTTTACATAAAATTTTATAAATAACCACTTAATTAACTTATATTTCAACTACTCTGTTGCAGAGTATGAAATTTTATCATTTATACTGAAAGTTACTCTTATTCATGTAACTCAATCTGTAAAACTTTAGAAATGCTCAAATGGACTTTTCAACTATTTAGTTTTAATAATTTTAAATATTACTATTAATGATGTATCAAAAATATTTTATGGTTTAGTTTTTAGTTGAAACATTGGAACTAGATAATGCATGTATTAAAAAGAAATTTAGAAACAGAAAAACTAAATAAATTACTTCTAAGAACCATTTTTACAGTAGCATTTATAATTTGAGATTATGCCTGAAATTAAAAAACGCTAAAAATCATGAAATAATCAGCATGAATTATAATCATAAGAGTCATGAAATAATCAGCAATAGATAAGGCAATTTGATTGCTCTGGAGTTGGTTTTATTTTTTCTCTTTGTGTCTTTTAATGAACTCCAATGAGGGATTCTTAGACCAACTTCATGCGTAAATAACATGATCAAAAAAAATTTTTTTTTTTCACATAGAACACAAATGTTCCATTTTTATCATCTTCCTATTATATTATGCTCGGTGAAAGAAAAATTTCATCATATGAAGTTATAAGGCAATGCTTTCTCCTCTTTAAAACAAATGTTCTTGATTGGTGGCAAGAAAAATCTCCTGAAAGCATCTAAAATTATCTTTTCCAGTAATAGATTGTTGAAATATATTTATTTTTTCTTTATAGGATAGCAGGTGCTTGTAACTAAATGCTATATTGAAAATGTTTATTTAGTATGAATAGCAATGTGGAAAAATTTTTTTTGGTTAATAACAGATTGAGTATTTGTTCTTGTTTATGAATTTGGTCTAGATATAAAATTTTGAGGTACAGTAAAAGCTTAACTAACCGGCATGCTCGGGAAACGCCGATTTCCGGAAACCTGAAAAGTCCGGATAGTTGAGTGTGACAGAAAGGGGGGAGGGGTAGCCATAGCCTTTTTTTTTTTAGATTTTTTCGGCCAAATAATTCGTTTTTGTCATTTTGAAATATGCATTAAATATAATTTTCAAGAATACTTCTGTATCTTCCATAACGTATTTGCAAAACATATTATGAAGATTTTAATTTAACATTGATGATAAAAAAAAAGTATGATCTGTAGCCGAATTTTTACCGTAAATATATAGATTGAAAAAATATAAGCATATAAGAATAGCCGATGAAACTGAAAAATATTCTACTCAGCAAGAATAATAAAACTCTTTTAAATGATCATAAACAAATTCCAGATTGAATATCAAAACTAATTATCTTTGAAAAAATCGAAAGGGTTATTGCGCAATTCGCACTCCTGCACGTGATATTACGTAATCGAATTTAACATCTGCCAGTATTCGGAGATTAAATAAATAAAGGAAAAGAAAGAGACATACCAATCTGGAGTAACTCCCATGAGCTTTTTTTTTACCGATTCTATCCCTTTAACTTTTTTTTGGTTGGCGATTTCATTTTTAGGTCCGTTTTTCGACGAAAGGCGAGGAACTTTTATTATTATTATTATTTGGTTCCCACTTTTGCTTTTGAACATCCCCCCCCCAAAAAAAACAAGTCTGTGTGCGTCACAGTACTGTATATTGCTTTATTGTTTTTTTTCTTCCTTCTACGCCCCTCCGTGCGGAGCGGACGCTACATTCCAGAAATAAATTGTCCGTGTGAATGGAACGGCGCATGCTAAATTTTGGAGTGTGGATGTAAAATTTTTAGAAAAACTCATTTTCTAATTTTTCCGGTTAGTTGAGCTTTCCGGATACTTGAATGCCGGATAATCAAGAGTTTACTGTATCTAATTTGCTATGTTGCATTTCTATCTTAAAATTTGCACGCACATAGACACAATTCCAAAATAGTAATAATAATACATAAATCACCGAAGACGTTGCACGAACGGAAAAAATTAGATTATTGATCAGAATTTAATTTATTTAGGTTATTTAAACCATAAAACAAGCATAAAAAATGAAAGCGTGTTTATTTTAAAAGTTTTAACTAACTTAAAAAATTTACAATAAAAGGGCGATTTTGCATTTTTTCATTAACTTTAAGTACGATGCGCGAACGGAAGATGTTAACCTATTTTATTTTTTTATGCCGTTTTTCTTCTTATTACAATAGACAACTTTTCAGAACTAAAGCGTTCCCAAAAAAAAATTATTTTTTTTGACCCACCCTAGTGTATAGGTCGATATTCATCAAAATCTCAATTACTGTACTTTCTCTAAGTTGGCTTCATATAAGAGAAAGTAATAATAGCAAAGGATACGGTATACTTCAGATTTTGCAACAGTTTGTACTAGAAGTTTTTTCATTATTTAAACAGAAAAATTAGTTCAGTTTAATTCAATTCACTTGTAGATTAAAGAAAAATTAGTAATGATAACTAGACTCATCTAAAATGTTCTGTTGTGGAAGAACTCGAGAAAGAATTCAAGTTCAATTTAATTTTTGAATCAAAATTATTATATTAATCTATAAGACTTATAAAACATATAACGGAACTTATTCATAAAAATTGTTTAATGTTTGGAGTAAATAATAAATTAAAGTTTCTATAAAAGCAATATTTAATTAATATCATGAAAATTATTCATTTCCTCTATACATTTTCTTTACAAGTATTTATATACAAAACTTGAAATAAGTATACAGGAAAATAAGATAAAGCAAACAATGAAGCAAATGAAATTCACAATGCTTATTAGAAAACAATGAGGAATATATTTTCATTCTTGTATATCAATCATGATTCCAACATTTTCAACAACAGTGTTAGAAGAAATGTCAGATACTTGTCCATCCATAATTTCACTAGAATAAAGCAAAAATGTAATTAGTATCTTAATATGTCAAATTTCATACATTTTTTAAAAATCAAAAACAAAATTATTTCTACACATAATTAAGCTTTTAAAATTAACCACTGTTCACATAAAAGGCATGGCTTTCAATGCAAAGTTCTTAACAGAAAAATGATATCGATTGCCTCATAGCAGTAAAATATCTTATAGTTGTTAGATTAACATCCTCTTTTGAAGCTACTCGAGGACTATTTTTGGTATGGACCTAATAGTTTTGAATAATGGTCAGATGATGAGAATGATACCCAAGCACCACACCAGTGGGGAGCATTTGACCATAGCAAATTTATTTAATATCTCGTACTTTAGGAAGCCATATTTTAGGCAGAAGGTTTAGAGTAAGTAGGAAAGTATTTAGGTCATCTTAAAATTTATGAATTTGCAAAAAAAAAAAAAAAAAAAAAGCAAAAATAAATGAAGGCTTAATTTAAACAATATGCTTAATAATCCAACAGAATCGCTATCTGTCAATGATCATTTGCTGATACTTTGATACCTTCCCCACTAACCATTTGTTCCCTCTATACCCTATAGATGAGTGGGTCAGCGCGAGTAATGAATAAATGGTACTTTGATAAATCAAGAGTGGCTTCAATGTACTTCAAGCATCAGATGTAAATAAAAATGTTGTTTACAATATCGTCGATATTAATTTCAACAGAACAGTTGTATTAACTCGTACAAGTAATTCAGTGTCTTGTTGAAATTAAAAAGTACCATAATTCTGTACCTTGGCAGAAAAGGCCCAATATCAAAATCTATTAACTTCAAAATTTTATCACCTGTGAGTTTAAAACAATAAGAGGAATAAAGAAGAAAAAAAAGGCCATTTATTTTCTTAGTAGATTCCAAGTTTGAGACTGATCTAAATGGTCAAAGTTACACGGAAGATATCATTCACTGTTTGTACATTACATTTACTCTAATACTCACCATTCCATCACTGATGGTTCATTACTGAACATTTCTGCAGGCACCGTCAGTGGTGTCTTCTCGGGTATTAAATCTCTTAAAGACTGTTTGGCTTCTAAGTGTCTTTCAATTTCTTCAGAAGTCATGTGTCCATCACCATGATTTACTGATACTGATTCAATCTTTACATTTGGTGTTGTTTTGGATGCCTCAACAGGATTTACCACTACAACATCAGAACAATTAAATTACTATCTAAAATCAGTACATGCATTTTTTTGTCATCTTTTTTCAGCAAATAAATGCAAACATAATTGAAAAATTATTTGAAAAGAAAAGATCAGTGTGACCAGAAAAGTACTAGTGTAAAAACTTTATCTAAATTATTCTTGCAGGTGATAAATGTTTGAAGTCGGGAATTTTAATTAATACAATTCTTTGTTCTAAGTTCTAAAAGTCACCAATAGGTGGTGCTCCAGTTTTATATCACTGGGAAACATTAGAAAAATTGTATGACAATGACTCTATGCACAAAATATTATCATACACTAACCAGTATCTAGGATTAACATCATTGGGTCCATTGTTATAGGAGATGCAGGTTAATTCATTAGTAAATTAAAAGCTTGCACACATTTTTGGTTATCCTTAATGTTTTAGATGATTTGTCAGGAACAATCTGAATTATGCAAGATAGTGCCAAGTTTCAATGTTCTGGTTTCACTTTCCTGAAGGAATATCTTCATTGAATTGTAATATCCACTTGCCACTGAAAGGTATAGATTGACCACCATGTTTACCAGATCTTTATTCATATGATTTCTTTCCATGGGGCTGCTTGAAGGATGCAGTGTGTTAACAAACCCCCCACAATGGTGGTAGAAGTGGAGAAAATCTTAAGTCGTGAAATGTGCAGTCATTCCATCAGCGAAATTGCAGAATTTTGCTGCTATTTTTATACTTTGTTTGGATAACAAGGGATAGTGGATATTTAGAGAACAGTTTTCCAATGATTGTCAGCTTCTGAAGCTCGAGCATTACCTGTTGGTGACATTTGGTACAACACAAGAAAGCACACGAACAAAAGTTCTTAATCTCATACATTGGTCTTCAGCAAGAATAACTGTCCAAATTAGCTTACTATTCCATTTTAACCCTGTACCAGTGTATTTCAAGTTTAGTTTGTGCATTGAATTATGACATATCTAATTAAATTATTCATAGACATTATCAGTTTACGAAAATGAACGGTAATCCATTGACATCCCAAATATTCTCTGGGCTATTAGTTGAATCAATACGAAAAAACATTCCTAAAACAAGGGGGTCATCAAATTAGACGGTACAGAATGCTACACTGTTAAGGGCTTAAAGAACATCAGTCTCTTTATAGGCAGACACAGTGTAGCATCTAAAAGCACTTTATTAACTTTAAATCATTAAACAAAAACATGGATCTCATTGATACTATTTAAGTAATGTTAATTTGTGACAAGAAAACCACCTGGAAAGTTTTTTGATATTAATTATTTTTGAATAATTTAAAGGAAACCAAACAAAAATCACATCAAATTTTTTACTACACTTCGACTTTTTTATAGCAAGTAGAAGAAAATCATAAGTTATAACTTATGTAGTTAATTTAAAGAACATTTTTCATATAGAAAGAAAAAAAAATCAAACTTAAAAACACTAAACTGAACTTAAGTAAAAATATTTTTTCATAATAATCCTAATGGAAATTTTGATAGGTCACCATTGGTTTTCTTATTATTTATTAATTTTGTCAGTTGTTCTACAATACAGTACAGCAAATCTCACTCCTATCATGAGACCAAATAAAATAATAATACTTTGGATTTTCCTTCTTGCTTCATTACAGCTGTTTTCATTTTTTTGCTTTATATATGTATGGAATTTACTTCTGACTTTTCAATGGCTTATTGAAATTTTAAAATCATGTTTTATTTATTTTCAAAAAATTTAACCTGATTTTTTGAAGTAGAATTCAGTATTCATTTATTTCATACTTGTCTTTTTCTCTTTAAAAAAAAGAAGGAAATTATGTGACCAGTTTTAGTTAAAATTTATTGATTATTTTTATCTGCTGAATACTTACTCATCTTAATTTCTTTTATGCTCCTGAATAAAATATCAAATAAGTATACAAGAAAAAAAAATATGAATGAAGAGAAAAACTGATCATTTACTTTTTTTTTTACATTTTGAAATTTGGACTCAAATTGCAGTGATCAGGAATGATCATTTTCAAAATACATAAACATTATATGGTACCAGCTTATAATCTTAAGGACAACGACAGTGAAATTGTAACTCTTAGTTTCCACTGAATTAATGAATTACTCTCCATTCTAATTTTGCATTATTACTACATTATCTTAAAACAAAGGAGTGTCCATACATATTATTTTGTAGCAATTGTAAATTATTAAATATTGAAAAGAAAATAAGCACCCTTGTATCTCACCAGTAGATATGGATTTTCCCCTCTATAAACACTAATTTAAACATGATAGTTCAATAACCAACACTTCAGAGCTCAGAAACAACAATATGCCACCATCTTCGAGATAAATTAATGCCAACTCGATGAAATTAAACACTAATATTCCATAGGTCAAATATGCATTCAAGTAAAAAATAGCAATAACATTATACTGCCCAAATTCATTTCTTTAACTGCAAATGCCAACCACAGCAATTATCAAACATCTTTATTTATTTTTTATAAAATGCTCAAAAAGGGAGTGTTTCAATTATGCCTCTTCAAAAAAAGAATTCTTCAAAGTGATTGAATTGAGATAATTAAATTTTATGTAGTTAGTAGATATATGAAACTAGAGAAAGAGATAAAATACTGTGTCTCTTTATATCTCAATGATGGCTACATATTTATGTTCACAATATGCATTACTATCTATTCATTCAAAAATTTATTCAAAATTTAAAAAAATATATATATATGTTGCATTTTTTACATTTTGGCTAAATTGGCAACATGAGTGATTCAACACTTAATTATTTAGACCGACTTATGCTGCTAAATTTCAAAAGAATGTATCACTTTTTTTATCTTCAATATCTAGACAATTCTTGAAATCACCTCTACATTGTCCAGTTGCTTTTCTTTAAATTAACAAAATTCCTAAAAAGCATACTAAAAAAAGAAGGAAAATGGAAGACTATATGTTTCAGAAAACATTTATTTTTATAATTCAACAAATTCAAATCTCCAATATATATATATTTTTAATTTCGAAAGAAATTATCAAGTTAAGTAACGATGAAGAAATATATTTAAAAACATATATAAGGATTTCAAAAGAAAATGCATAGGTATAAATGTTCTATCTATTCATTGACAAATTTTACAGTTTTGGATTGTGTTCAACTCAAGTAGAATCTTCGTTATCAATAGACTAGAAAATAACCAGTCATGGCATGACGGATGCAAATTACCTCTTCATTCGAGAGATTTGACGGGGGAAATTTGAGCGAGAGAAATGTTTATCATTGATTGAAAACAAATAAAATAAACATGTTTTATGACAGGATTTTTTTTTTTAATTTACATATTTCTTTATTCAAAAAACCTCTTGGTAAACAACATCTTATGCGAAGTATTTTTCGTTGTTTAACAATTTTATTATAATTCAATAACCATGAAATTCTCAGCTTGTCAAATGCAGTCAAAAGTTAAAATTTCAAAGGAATTCTTTTTCGAAATTCCAATCAAAACAAAGCACTTCCCTGCTTGTCAAACGTTGCCAAAAAATATCAAATTATATCATCACGATTGCAATAAATAACGAGATGCATCGTGGCGTTCAAACTATATCACGTGCATGATATACCACTGACGTAATTTAAGATTTCTCGGGAACTATTGATCATAGCAAGATAAATTTTATATCAATCGATAGCAAATTTTATTTCACTATTTTAGAGCTATTAAATTTGAAAATTAGAATGAAAAATACTCTTTTAAATTTAAAATTACTGAAATTTAGGTTCTCTAACAATGAAATAATGCTAATAAACGCCTCGCAGTGCTATGGCGCGAGTTTTATTTTTGGTGACGTCAGAGCGTTACCAAGAGATCTGGGCTAATATATTAGTAATAAACAAATTATTTTCAGAAAAAAATTAAGTGTCTATGCTTAAAATAAGTCAGAATAGCTTAGCAATTTTGCTGCACGAGTTTTATTTTCAGTCATATAATTTTCACCAGATTATTGTAAAAAAATTTCAAGATGTGAAAACAGATAAATTCAGTTTGAAAACATAAAATCTTACTATTTCTTAAAAGCCAGGTAGCAGAACTTCAAATAAGAAATCATACAGCCTTTTACGTCACCGATTCTGCAATGATAAGCATTGATTATCTATAATCAAACTGACTTCTTTAAAACTAAGCAATCCAATCATATTTAAACTTTTCATCAGTGAAAAGCTTTCAAACAAAATTTATATAAGTTTAAGTAACTTTCTATATGTGACAGATATCACTCGATGTCACTACAACAGTTTTTAAATCACTAAGTTTGCCAGTATACTCCAGTTAGTAATGTGCATGCACTTTATATATTTAATCATTAATTACCAGTATTAATCTAAATCATGAAGGATAAGAATTAAATACATAAAAAAATTGCTCTCCAATGTACTGAATATGGCAAGAGCTTAATAATATATTGCAGAACTTCCCAAGATTCTTTTACAAAATTTCCTATATTTAAAAAAAAAAAACGTAAATAGAGTAACTCATGATGAAATTGAGTTGGTGAAAAAAAAAAAAATGATCTTAAAACAAAATCAAATTTAAGGAACATGTTCTTACTGTGCTCTCACTCTGTAATCAGATTTTCTTGATTCAATAGATGTTAATAAGAGTTGCAAGTGTTCTGAAAATTGAGTTTTCATTTTTAAGGTTTACAAATTTGTGACTGAAAGTATAATCTAAATTAATTTTCATATTATTTATAATTATTTATTAACACTTCATTTTTGCCAAGATATGCAAGGTTAATGAGCAAATTTCATGTGTTAATATCAGAGTGTATTTCAAAAAACTGAATTTTTCCCTTTAGAATTTTAAAGGTGGGTGGAAACGTTTCACAATCTTCATAAAAATATTTGCTTAATTTAAAAAATTAATTAAATGACAAGAAAGAAATATTTCACATATAATTCAACAATGTATGTGACACTCCTTCATATAAAGATAAAATTTTTTAAAATTTAAAACATTGTTTCAAAAGAAAAAGTCAAAAATTGATCTTACCTTTATGGAATGAAACAAAGTCACTGTCGCTGTTTCTTCAATTTTTCATTTCTATATATTCATAGTTTGACGAGACTAGTTCCTTTCGATTCATTTGGAAATATGGTTAATAATGAAGATGCAGAATACTTTAAAGTTATACGAGTTAAATTTTATTTTTAAACTAACCACAGAATGGAGAATTCACCTTTATTTTACAGAATAAAAGGAATGAAACTTTCAAAAACATAGGTTAGATCTTGTCATATTACATGAATCTTTTATTTTCGCTATTTCTTCCATAGTGCATTGGGCATCTTTAAACTTACAATGTACAAATGCAGGGAAAGGTAAAGTCAAATTAGCTGATTTTCACTAGAATAAAACTTTAGTATGATAAAAGAAAATTTGTGAAAAGCTGTGTTGATTAAATTGTTCAAATCTATTTCTAAAGAAATATAGATATATGTATATATTTTTCCTTCACTCCAACATAAAGGCGAGTGCTTTAAAACTCAAGCAAATATTTATAACTTGATTCATAGATTAAAAAAAAAAAAAAACATACAAAATATGAATATATTGGTATGATATTACATAAGGATTCTATTGCTTCGATATTGGCAGTTTGACAGTCCATTTAATATGAACTTTGAAAAAAAGGAAAGAGAGAAATGCATTACAGAAAAAAAAAAGTTATATTTTACTTATTTGTGCATTAAATCAACACAAAGAAACAAATCACAATAATTCTTTTCTCTATGATTTTTCCTTAAATAAAGAAGCAACAATATGTGAACCCCTCAAAGATTAAGTGATATATACTAGTACTAAGATTCTAATAATCAAGGTGGGCATGTATGCAGCCAATGTAGTTGTAACACAAACTGTTGCAGTATGTCACATTTTTTAATACATTTCAAACGATCCAAAAACTGGGTATTCTCATAAAACAGTGGTTTTAATTTCAATGAATAATTACTTATATATAATTTTCTGTGAGGATGCTAAATCTTATTTAAAATATTTTATAATTTTTTTATGCAAATAATATACCTCAAATTATATTTGTGGGGAAAAATTTTTGGGTGTGGAATTCAAATTGATTAAAAAACATTAGCTTTTCATATTTTAGACAACTTTTGTTAGCTATGGATAATGCAATATATATATATATATATAGTTATACTCGAGATTTACATGGAACTGAAAAATGAGTTTAATGCAAATGTTAAAAGCTGAATCAATTGCCATAAAATGAAATGGAACAATTTTTGAAACATTATACTCGTATGTAGTGCTTTGCTTTTGCAACATATCATTAATGTAAAAAAGTATATTTTATCTTTTAAAATCATTTTACAGGAATGATATAAATGACATATACACTGTTTAAATAATAAATGTCAAATGAATTATTATGTAAATGGTGTATATGTAATTAATATATTACATATTTTTACACATGCAATAATTTAACATCAAAACAACCCTTAGTAAAAACATTAACATTCTTTCCTGATGTAAGATGTATTTTATTATTCTTTTATCACAAAAGCCAACAAACTTAACAATGGTTCAACATTCTTGTTTTAGCAACTGTTTCAAACAAACTTTTCAAGCAACATAGAATTTGAACAAAAATATTCATAAGAAAAGTATCACATTCTTTCGACTAGATGATTCTAATCTCTGAGTTAGTCAGGCTTTTTACAAACCTGGTTTGGCAGGGCATGCTTTTCTGTTTTTCTTCTTTTTCACTTCATTTGTCTACAGAAAAATGGTGAAACAAATGAATTAGCAAGATCTCAGATTCTGCTGAATTCACAAGTAATAGAAAAACTTTACTTACAGCATTATTAGTAGATGAACTTGCTACATTTGTGTCTTGATTATCAGTGTTAACGGATGTTTTCTTTCTGCAAGTAATTTTTAAAGTTAATGTACACGCTTATAACTACCTTCTATAACAGATCTCAAAATTCCTCCTAAAATATTAGCAATCATGATTTTTAATCACCATTATGAATATCAAATTAAGAATTGATAAGAATTTTATTTCATCAGATACTTTCAGATTGATCTTTGCAATAAGAAACTGACTCGTTGCTTTTTTAATATCAAGCTGCTTTAAAATCCTTCCACTTAATTTATGCAAATACTCCTGTAATAATTTGAAAAATTAAATTCCATGTTCATTCTTCTGATTCAATCATAACTGCTATTGTGGCTTAACAAGTTCACAACATGTAGAATTCTACCTTGGTACTTTTAACATGTATTGGGAGAAGGGGAAATAAGAATTTGAACTGGATATTTTTAGTATTGAAAAACTATTTTTTTATTACTATACAATGTTTTTTAGTCATAAGACTATTTTTTTTTGCATCCCACCTATTGGGCACTGTGCTTGTTAGCTGTAATTTTCCCTTACAATCACATGACTCACTGGTGGGCAAGAATGTAAAGCACTTTACTTTGCAAAAAAAAAAAAAAAAAAAAACTTTCATTTCAGATCAATAAAAACTGATGCAGTGAGTGAATGCAATATTCATTAGTATGTGACTCCTAAGGCAAGTCCACTACTGTAACTCAAAATGTCATGAACATGTTTGCCTGAACAAAATTAAAGAGCACGGAGCTTCTGTTTCTTCCAAAGTGAAACTGCAGAACATTTATTATGCTTCTTTAAAAACTAATGCTCTAAAAAACATTTCAGAAAATTGGAAGATTTATCAAAGCTACTTATATTATTTGGCATCACAAAGAATTACAAATCATGGAATTCAGCATACATATTTCTATAAGATTGTTTAAATAAACAATCTGGAATACTAAATGAGCAAAAAAAGATTCAAAAGCTAACTCAATTTAAAATATTTCATTAAAATTTACGTAGTAACCAAATTAAATACCACTTTATTCAGTAATTTTCTTATAATTAATGATTCAATTGCTAATTTTAGCCCTCTGCACTCTTATGAGGAGTCATACGAGCATCATTTTTAGATTCTTGTTAGATAATGACTGTTATCAGAAACATATAATAACAAATATTTTTTCTTTTGACTATAAATATTTATCTTCAAATATTTTAATATATTTTGACTTTTTTGATTATTTCAGTTTAAAAAAAATATCCCCTTCAAGATTAAAGTAACAATTTAAAAGAACACATTTCATATATGAAATTCATAACAGACATATGAACTATCTATTTTTAAAATAAAATGCTTGATTTAATGTAATAAGAACTGTTTTAAAATATTTAGTACATTAAAAAGTAAACTAACTAGGAATTTCCAATGTTATTCTTACTTTTTTAAGTTCAGAAGTTCAGCTCTGAATTCACTGTCAGAATCGCTCGACACAGTAGCTTCAGAATCACTTGATGATGATTCTACAGTTTCATATCGCAATAAACGATCCAATAGAAAGCTGTTAAATCAAAGATTAAATTGATATGACAGATAAAGTTAAATTATTTTCTACAATCTACAACTAATGAGCAGAAAAGAATATTAAATTTTAAAATTAGCAATGTAACAAATTCTAAAACTATTCTGTCAAGGTATAATCAATAAAAAAAGAATGTAGTATTCAAAAATTGTATATAACATTATTTTGGAAGAAAGCTAATTAAAATGTAAAAAATTTCTTTGAAATAAAATTATTTCATTTATTAAGAAACTAATTTTTTATTTCATTTGTTTTTATCTTAATCGTATACATTATACACAAAACTGAAATTAAGGAATGGCCAAACCAATGGTCTTGCATCACAAAACATTCCTAAAATTAAAATGCATACCTTTTGTCACGAGAAACCTTCAGGAGTTTTCTTTGTGCTTTTTTCAACTCTTCTTGAAAACTTTCATTTTCCTAAGCAATAAAGGCAAAAATATTTCACTGAATAACATTTTAAAATAAAACTAAACCTGCAGCTTGACTGCATTTAAATAGAATTTTTAGCACATCACAATGATTTGAGACAAAAATAATCTTTATGTATGTATCCTTAGCACATCAATGATAAAAGAAAAAAATTTCATCAAATAGGTATTGGGAGTAGGTTTTTAAAAAGTGATTTCTGGATTATATAATATCAAGAGAAACTAGAAATTAATGAAAAAAAAAATGAAATCAAAATTTCTGATTTTTATATAAGAATTATTTAAAAATATAAATAATGTTATTATATTCATGATAGAAAATAGTTTTTTTTAAAGCTGTTGTTCATTATCAACTGTTAAATAAAACATTTGGGAGGACGAGGTTATTATATATATATATATATATATATATATATTTTTTGTCATGAAATGATAAAAATACAAAGACAGCTTTGAATAAAGTAATGAAATTATTGTAAACACTTTATTCTATACATTTGGATAGTGAAAGCAAAGAATGTCAGAATAAATGAGGATATTGATTGTTTTGTTATTAAAAATATGCTATAAATAATGTGTTCAAATGAGCTCCTCAAAAACTGAAATTTTTACAAAATAATAAACATTGTTAATAGGTTTTATTCAATAATCTCATAACATTTTATCATCACTATGTTAATAGAAGTAAATTGCAATAAAAGTATTCAGATGTATGAATTCATCTTTTCACTAAAGGTAAACAATCCTTTTAAAACACTGAGAGATGATTTATTAATAAAAATAACCTCAATTTACATAAATTTGCTTTAAAAATAATTTTATGACTTATTACCTATACCTATTTACCCGATTTTTTAAAAATGACATAAGTTTATTCGTATTTGCTATAGGAAAGCAGTTTGAAAAGAAAAGTATGTAATGGAGAATATAGCTTTGATACATCTTAATTTAAATAAAATTCATTGTGGCTATGTATGTATGTTCCACATCTCCTCCTAAATCACTGGACCGATTTCAACCAAATTTTTTACACTTATTATTTAGGGCAAGAGGAAAAATATTGTTAACTTTTCAAAGTGCAAAAGTTAATTAAACAGTCAGTTAATTAGAAATTAACCAAAACCATTTTTCTGCAGTAACTTTGGAGTAAATTAATTTTTTTAAACCATTTTAAAAGTCAAAATTTTACTTTTTCAATGATAACTTCAATTCCGTGCAATTTTTCCTACAATTTTAATTAATTTTTCAGTATTTAATAAATACCTGAATAGATGCAGATGATTTTGAAATAAGGAAATTTATAGGTACTCTGTTGCTAGGCACCAGTGAGACTTTCAACTACTCTATCTTTTGATATTTGTTTTATTTGAAATATTTTTTTGGAAAGAGTACAGAATTTTTAGAAGAAATTTTGCATATGTGGTCTTAGAAACAAGAGAAAGATTACTCTCAACTTTACAAAGTCCAAAAGTTAATTAAAATTACAGTTAATTAAAAATTACGCAAGATTTTGGTGTTTTTCCCAAGATATTTTTCGAAAATATCTCAAAAACTATTTTTACACCACATTAAAGTTAAAAAAAACCGGCTTTTCAGTGACACAAATTTCATTTCGGTACAATTAGTTTCTATGATTTTAATAAATTTTCAAAATTAATTTTATACACAATTTGTAGCTTTTTTTGTTGAACTGTTGTCAGAACACATTAATAAAATTCTGGAAGAAGACTAAAAAAAAAGTTTAAAAGCAGACAGTTCACAGAGGGGATTAACAATTTATATCAAGAAAAACCATTGATTCAATTTATTTTCATACTTTTTTTAATGAAAAATTATCTATTTAATTAATTGTCAAAAAATGTTCATTAAAAGGGTCATTCCATGTCAAGTGATCCAGAAAAAAAATAATTGGTTGCTTGACCATTTTATAATCAAATGATTTTTTGTATGTTGATTCCTACATGATTAGCGAGTCCAAAGAGACTAATTTTAAATTTTTATCTTTTCCTGAATTCTGATGGCAGCCATTTTTGTTTTACAAAACATGTTGATTTTTGCATTTGTAGGGGATTGCTTAACTTATATTACTCGGAACTGGTGAACCCGAGGTTGATGAAACAAAAACCAGTTTATTCAGGACAGGGTTCCCACTCTTACTGAAGAAAAAAATTCAAGGACTTTCAAGGACCTTTTTTAAAAAAATCAAGGACCATAAAATTACATATTTTAGGACACAAAAATTCAAAGGACAAATTTAAATAAAATATTTTCAACTTTAACGTTCAAAGGC
The DNA here is from genome assembly GCA_013235015.1 of Araneus ventricosus. Lineage (NCBI taxonomy): Eukaryota > Metazoa > Arthropoda > Arachnida > Araneae > Araneidae > Araneus > Araneus ventricosus. The sequence goes on along the minus strand of BGPR01008026.1, from coordinate 38,013 downwards.
GTCATCACTTTCTTACTTATGAATTTTAGATGCTTAAGTGAAGAGTATCAAAAGGCACGTTTTGCTCACCTTGCAGTTAGTAAACCAAAATCTACAGTGAAAAGTGAGTTTCGAGATGACAATTCAAGCACCCTTACTATTAGCTATAGTGTTCTACTACTACATGCTAATTTTACACAAACTACTACTAAGCATTACTTAGTAGCTCACTTCACAAATACATTAGCTGAAACAAAATTCATTAAAAAATTATTAGCCCCACAAGAATCTCTATTCTTACTTTTGACCATTGCTTGGGAATGAAGAGAGAAAAAAAAAGCAAGAGACAGGTACAAATCAACAAACTTTTAAATAAATAAACTTCAAAATACTTTAAATTTGCATTTTCAGTTGCTTGGTTAAAGCCTCAATTTTTTCATTGATCATTTTGACTTCATTGGCCCTTTCTTTGGCTGTTTTTATTAAAACTATTCGATTCTGCAATAGATTGAAAATCTCTACTTTTCTCAGCTTTTTCAGCTAATTTGTCTGCAGACTTCTGCAGTGCAGAAACCAATGCAATGCAGTTCAGTGTGATGTATGACTCGCAATTATGATGACCCTTTAAAATTTTTGCCATATATTTATTTATCTACTAACTGAATAGCCAGTTTGTGTTAACGGAGTACAAAAATTTACCCGACTATTTGCCATAATGAAGAGTAAAAAAACCGCATAATCTGGCATCCCTTGCTCTTTTATGTTCAATTTTAGCAATCAAATCACTTATATTAATCCTCTATGAACGTTGAAAAAGAAAAATGTTTTATTAATAAGAACTAATATAAGTAAAAATTGATTACTATAGGTGCTCATAGGAATTTTTCCAAACAGGAACACAAACTATTTGAAAATAACTGACACTCAAGAAATCTGTAGCCTAAAATTAATTTTTAAACTTATTAGTTATCTTAATTAAATTATTACTCATTACTTAATATATTTTTCACACTTCCGTAATTTTTCTGTTTGGAAAGCACGCTGCAGAATTTTCAATGGGGAACGCTTCCCTTTTCCTGTGTGACTCATACTAGTAGCCCTCATAGAAACAACTCAAAATAACAGAAAAAGATAGAAAGTTTGTTGAAAATGTGCAAGAGTCGCTCAAAAAAGTTTGGATGTCGATCTTCGGCAATATGGAACCGGCCCCTTCCATTTTAGAATCCATTTCTTCAAAGGCGCCTCTATGACATCAACGAAGGCAGGAAAACCATTACCATTGGTACTTAAAAAAAGATACAAACCTTCTGCTTTGTAACAAGAGTTTTGCGTTCCCTGCATTGCTGATTAAAAATATAAACTTTAAAAAATCTTAAGCAAAGTAAAATCTTAATAAAAATATCCACTGCAAAAAAACAAAGGACAAAAAAATATGAAAAAGGCAAGATAACGATTTTTTCCAATGTTTATATATTAAAACACGGAAGCATAATATTCCTTCATTATAGAAAAAAAAAATTAAACTTTTGATTCCAACCAATTTTTTTCAATACGGCTCAAAAAGAATAAAAATCGGCTCAAAGAGAAACAAAACATCAAAAGACAAAAAAAAGAGAAAAAATACAAGAAATAATAAATTAAAATACCAGAAGCATAACTTTTCTTCTCACGTGTGTAAAAATAATAATGGGGGAAAAAGAAAATTCGCAAAAATGGGCAAAAAATCCGGAATTGACGACTTAAAATTAAATAAATAAAAATCTAATTCAATTTTTTTTAAAAAATGTACTTCTTGCACTAATCCATCACTTTTTAATCAAACCGTTTGGGAGTGCATAAAGAACAAAAACCGAACATGCATGCATACATACGAAGAAAAAAAACCTCTTTTCTATAATAGATAATTTCCGTCCAATTTGAAGATCCCATAATTTATCAAAATGATCCTTATCCATAACAAAAAAAAGAATACAGAAATTTTTTTAAAAAAATGCTGACATAAAATATTAATAATGTCGGGTATTGCAATAATTCACCAAAAAGATTTCCTTGAAATGGAAAAATGAATTATTTCTGGCTATAACTCCTATTTGATATTAAATCAAGGAAGCAAACAGTATCCAGTGTGGATGCTAATTTTTTTTTTTTTTTTTTGTATAGACAGATGAAGGAAAATTTACGATTTCGCAAATTGTCTTAATCTCTTTGGCACGAAGCCAAATTCCTGTGCCACATTTGAGTACAACTAATATCTATCAACTGAGTATCTAATTTAACTAATAACGGGAACGCGATCCTGTTCATAGACTAAATTTCGGTTCCACGGAAATTTAAATGTAAACATCCCACTGCCTACCGCGTGTGCAGAAACGCGGATGACTTCCGTTTCTGAAAAATGACCGATTTTCATTGGTAGTCATCGATGTTTTATTCTACTTACGATAAAAGAGCAGCGAATATTATCTCGTCTGATAAGAATTATCAAGATTTAAAAAAATCCAGTTTTAGAATAAATTACCCTGCTTTTCCCGGATCTCAAGAAATTCCAGGGTCATAGCGAAACCCTATCCTTTTTAGCCAGCCCTGGTGATTGACAGCGTTACCATAGCAACACCCTTTTTTCCCACCCCTCCCTCTTCCTCCAAACTAGGGGAAAGAATGGTGACTGACAATGTTCCCATAGCAACACCCTTTTTCCGGTGGAATTCTTTCGAATTTTTCACGGACTTTTCAAGGACCCAACAAAAAAAATCAAGTACCTTTCCGGACTTTTCAAGGACCCAACGAAAAATCAAGTACTTTTCCGGGGCCCCGAGTACGGCAAATAAAATTCAAGGAGTTTTCAAGGATTTTCAAGGACCGTGGGAACCCTGCAGGAAGATACAACCTTTATTATCTCCAGTACGCATTTAAGGAAAATTGTATCCCAAATAGCAAAAATCAGTTTAAAAGTTTGACTTTAAAAATGACAAATTTTCAATTTTTGAAGGCATATAATTCCCAAAAGGAATCTATTCTCCATATTACTTTTGTGGGGATGTGTAGCTACCTTAATGTACTGTATTTACAAAAATTTCAACTCTGAGATTTGCTTCTTTTAAGAGTTACGGGCTTTCAAAATCCAAAAATTTCAAAAAAATCAATTTTGACACCTTATATCTTTGATGAGGCAAAGTTTAAAAATCTGAAATTTTTACAAATAAACCCTCTATAGTGTGTATTATAACTGCTGTAAAAATTTCATGTTTGATATTTATCTACAATTCAAGTTTGAGGACTTTAAAAATCCCATGAAAAACGTATTTTTTGCCGAAAATAAAGGAACATAATTTAACTAAGTATTATTTTTATCATCAATAAATTATAATATGACCTCAAGTAATATTTGTAATTAAAATTACAATTCAAATTAATGCAAATTATCAAATTAATTCTTCTGGCATTTATATTTTCACTTGATGCACCATTTGGTGCATTAATTTTACTTCGTATTTATTCTGTTAAGTTATAAATAGAAACATGACATAATATATTGTTATAAGGTAATCTCTTAAAAAGCAGTAAGCCTAATATACTTATTCAACAAAATGTGTGGATATTCAGACCTGTTCACAAACTTATGCAATAGACTTCAATAAACCAAAGCAAGTCTCCAGCAACAGTACACTAACTAAATATTGACACCAGCAGAAATGTTTGATTTTGTCAAGACCATTTAAAAGGAATCACCTTCACTTACATAAAAGATGAAGAAATCATTCAACATCATAACAATAATCTTCTTCACCGATTTCAAAACTCTGTTGCAATTACTGGTACAAGGAGTTTTCATTGTTTTGTTCCTGTGTCAGAGCGTAACCTGAAATGCTTCATTACTTCACAAGCTATGGAATATGAAATTCATTCCACTAAAAAAGCTGTGCAAATAACACTTCACATAAGAAAAACCTACTGCATGTGTATATGATGGTCAATGGTGGCTGGCAAAGGGGGATGACATTAGTGATATAAATAAAGATGTGCTTGTAACATTTTATAATCCCGCTGGACCAAGGACTGCTTTTAAGAAAAAGAAGAAAGACCAGACTTGGGTGTCCATGAACAATGTTTTAAGGAAACTAAGTGCCTTAGAACTACAACTACTACTCAAAGGACACATAACATTTCCCCAAAACTAAGTGAAGAAATATCAAAACTTCTTAATGAATACAAATCAAGGTAGAACGATAAACCTGACTCAAGTGTATAGTATATCAATACTTTTGTGATGTGTTAGTAAATAATATATTACTAACATACTTTTAAAGTGTTTTAACAATGGTATCCATAGTAAAAACTGTTATAAAATATTGAATAGAGAAGCCTCAATTATACTGTGGAACCTGAAGTGACCATGAAACATATTCAAATTTTTCAAGTTCATTATACATTGAAAGTGTGCACAAGCTACTTTATGTAAAAAACATAAGTTTATATGTAATAGGTAATATTAGTTGAGATCATATTATAATTTATTAATGATAAAAATAATACTTAGTCAAATTAATGCTTCGTTATTTTCTGCAAAAAATACGTTTTTTATGGGATTTTTAAAGTCTTCTAACTTGACTTGTAGATAAATATCAAACATGAAATTTTTACAGCAGTATATTACACTATAGAGGGTTTATTTGTAAAAATTTCAGATTTTTAAACTTTGTTTCAACAAAGATATAAGGTGTCAAAATTCAGATTTTTAAAAAAATTCGTATTTTGAAAGCCCGTAACTCTTAAAAGAAGCAAATCTCAGAGTTGAAATTTTTTGTAAATACAGTACATTAAGGTAGCTTACACATCCCCTTAAAAGTAATACGAAGAATAGATTCCTTTTGGGTATTATGTGCCTTCAAAAATTGAAAATTTGTCATTTTTAAAGTTAAACTTTTAAGCTGATTTTTGCTATTTGGGATACAATTTTCCTTAAATGTGTACGGAGATAATAAAGGCTGTATCTTCCTGAATAAACTGATTTTTGTTTCATCAACCTCGGGTTCACCAGTTCCGTGTAATATAAGTTAACACAAACCCCTGCAAATGCAAAAATCAGCATGTTTTGTAAAACACAAATGGCTGCCATCGGAATTTGGAAAAAGATAAAAAATTAAAATTAGTCTTTTTGGACTCACTAATTATGTAGGAATGAACATACAAAAAATCATTTGATTATAAAATGGTCAAGCAAGCAGCTCTGCATCACTTGACATGGGATGACCCAAAACCTTTCTTATACTTCAGTATTTGTGAACAAAATTTGAAGTACTTATACAAATATTAATAACTTATGGAGAAAACTAGTTGTTGATGGTTTATAAAAATCATCTGGTTCAATTGATATTCTCGTTTTAATTTTTTTTTTAAATGCTTCAGACGATAAAAGGATTTTATGTATTATAATATTTTATATAAAAGTAGCTTTTACATTAAAGATATTAAACATAAAAGTAATTGTTTGATTCCGAGCAATGTCGGGTATATCAGCTAATATTAATATAAAATAGTACATTAAAATACAAGTGTTACACAAAATAAAATTATTTTGATGTCAATGTCTTCATAAAATCTACCAAACTCTTTTGAAGACTGTACAACTGTTTTGCAACTAGAATATGTTCCTTATAAAAGTCTACTGTCTCTTAAATTTGAAATCCTTTTTCAATTGAAATGAGACCGTCTATCAAGCTTGCAATTATCATTTGATTTTCTGATTGATGTGGATCTGAGGCACCAGTTTACATAGTAGCAGTTTGCATGTTAATTTTAATAAGTTTATCTATACTTATAAAAGGCAATGTTTGTGTGCATGTGATGTCCAGACGAAACTATCGCACTTACAGCCTTGAAATTTGGCGCACAGGTAGTCTTAATGGTGACTCAATGCACCTCGAAGCCGGAATTTAAAAAATTTTATCTAGTAATTTTTTTATTTAATATTTTGTGTTCTTTCGCGTGATTTTTCACACTAATTTCTCAATAGCATGGTTTCAGATAATTGTACAAAAAAAAAAAAAGATACACCATCGAAAAGAGCAAATGATTTCTGTTCTAATAAAGTTAGTTCTCAATTTCTAACATAATTTACTAATTTTGAGAAATTTTGAATAATTAGCTAAATGTCGGTGCAGTAAGAATTGTCTGACTGAACAACAAGCAATAATAGAAAATGAAGAATTATGAACATAAATCTCAGGAAATGAAATGTACCGCACTGATATTGAAAAAAATTTCCAGATTATCTAAATGCTTAACAAAATAAATTAGTAGCCGAGACAAGTAAAAATAATTATTAACAAATTTTAAACATATAAATGAAATATCTTCATATTTCTAATAATAATAAAGGAGAATGTGTGTATATTGGTTCTCTACAGGGCAGATCGCTGGACCTAGAGCTATGAAATTTGGCACAAACCTACTTTGGTTGGGTGGGAATGTGCACCTCAGAGCCCTTTTTTGAAATTTTATTTAGAATTTTAATTAATTAAAAATTAAGAGAAATTTTGGCGTTTTCCATTAATAACTTCTGAAAAAATTACAGCACGAAAATTCTTTTTACGCCATCTGAAAGTTCAAAAAATTACCTTTTTAATGATATTTTATATGAAAGCTCATGACCCTAGATACATCATCAATGGTCACTTCTCCATCTCAATTCTTCATTTTCAAGAAAAAATCGCAAAAAACTACTTCATAATACATTCTCTAGGAAAGGAAACCTTGACTGTGTTCCCAGTCTCAACAGCTGGACTGATTTTACCAATTCATATCACTTTGCAAGCATAGCTAACAAATCAGAATGCTCCATGTTTATTGAGCAAGTTTAAAATAGTATTTTTGATCAGTACCAGCCACCATCTGAAAATTTAAAAACTCATCTTTTTAATGTTATCAATGAAGATGCTGTATTTTTTTCTCTAATTTTAATAATTTTGTAAAAATATTTTAAGACATAATTTAAAACAGTACTTTTCATTGCTGCTATCTGATTCAAACAGTTGCCAAATAATATTTAATTTCGTGTTTCACTTCCATTATTGAAAGCTAAGGTAATGTCCTAATGGATTTAACTTTTTTTCTTGAATCAATTTTTCTGTTAAATCTGTAAACAAAGTCCTCTACTGTAATAAAGATAATAATTATATTTGGAAACATATTTAGTAAGTTCAATGATTATGGTTGTTGTGTTTTAATTCTTTCTATCAGCATGTTTTAATCCAGTTAGCATGCTGCAAGTATTTTGCATAAGGAATAAGAAAGGTGCCGACGATGTGCAATTAGATGTTACATGACACACGCAGTTACTTGATTCCATTAGCAGACATGACACAGGCTTGGAACAAAAAAAGCTGAACTTCACAAATAATGAATCATGCCAAACATAAATACCGAGAAGTAAAATAAGTATGATTAATTGAATAATAAAATGAATAAATTTATACAAAAATTACTTGAGATATTAAAAATATCGTAGAATTATTATGTAAAAAAAATTAATAGAAGAAAAATTGAACTGCGTAGTAAGTTTTGTTAAACTATAAACTTTGGTAAAAATGATCTAACTATAAAATATGGCCATGTGAAAACTTTTTTCATTTATACATTATTTTTAATCCTTATTGTTTTTTACTTTTTGAGCTAACAGTACAGGCTTTCTTTTATGCTTCAGTCTGCTATTTTCCTCCGTTTCCAAAAATTTTTTTATTACTCTTTTTCTTTGATGGGGGCTTTTTCTTTATTTTTTTCTCCATTGCTGTTATCTTACTATCAAATTCCTCCTGGTAGCATTTTCTTGATGACTTTAAATTTTTGCACGTGTTGCTATTTTGCTATTTGCATCATGCAAAAAATCAGGGTTTTTTTTTTTTTTTTTCTAAAATACTCAACAGCAGATTGCTCTTTGCTCATCATTTTGTATTTAACATTCTGAATTGACGAATATGTTTCAATATGCATTCTTCCAGATCTTTTATATATCAGATCTGACATTATATTGAAATGTGCTCACGGCGTGAAATTTTTGATTGCATGCTACTCACGTCTTTTGAGCACGCCACACCCTCCAACACATTAACAAAAAATTTAATGCAGATTTGCATCGATCCCAAGAATAATAAAATTCGATGTCAAAAAAGCTGAAATCCGCGTTTCCGCAGAAATGTGTCATGTCTGCATTAGGGACGTTCATGTAGACAATGAACAGAACATATGCAAAGCTACTAAAAGAACACCAGTGAGGTGTCTATAACAATTTGAAGCTTAAAATTTCTTTTTTAAGGGAACTATGAAAATCAAATTATGCACATGATGTTACGTTTATCCTCCAAATTCGTGACTCTCCTAAAATTATTAGCTTAGATCAGACAGTTGATTTCAATAAGTAAGCTAGTTCCGAATAATACGAAGAATTTATTTACAACATATTCACAATACCGAAATGACATGTTAATATTAGCCTGGCTGTTGAGCTTCTATATTTTTAACTCAAATATCTATTGAGGTTTGCTGCTATGTTTTAATGTTATTGATTGCCAAAAATTAATAAAAGGAATCACTTATCTGTGACATAGGAGCACAGTCGGGGGGCACTTTATCACAATGACATGTCATTATCATCCAGCCGAGTTGCATCGTTTTGATTTCACTTTTTATCTTATCCACACACAACGTTCATCCTTCTTCGCCGGCTACCAACGTCCCTTCTGTCTTTTTCTTTTTTTTAATTCACTTTTTCCTCCTCCTCAAAAAAATCACCAACCCCCTGTTTTCCTTTTTTTGCCATCCACTTTTGGCATTCAGTTTGGTCCAACATTATCCGCTGTCATTGGTTGGCTTCTTCATAATCTGTAGCCATAGTAAACAAGCACCAAAGTTCACAACCTTTTTTAAAAAATTGCAACCCTAAGTCACTCACCGGATATGATCCACCGATGGAATTTTTATTTTTCACCAGATGACTTTACAAAATAAAATGGTGAACCATATGAATATTTCACACGAGATTCAATTGAATTTATCTTCCCCCCTAACACCCCAGCCCCCGCCCCCCGCGAGTATGTAATACACCGAAACCTCTCTACAGCGGTCAACCACCGTTCCAAGGAAAATTGGCTGCTCTAAAAGGTTATTATGTTTGAGTGGGAGTATAAAATATTTAAATAAGACCTAATTCGTCATTTCTGATAAATCTAATTTTAAAAATTATCCAAAGAAAAATAAAGTACTTTATTCATGGGTGAAAACAGCAAAGATACAAAAAAGAGGAAAATTCACAAGAGTGAGAGTAGCTACATTTTTGCATGAGTAGAGACATGCATTAAGGAAGAGTAAACACTCATTAATGAATGATTTATTCATCACCAAAAAAAATAAATTATGAAAAAAATATGGTCTTCCTTACCACCATGTATGAATTTTTTCAATTACAAATACTTATTTTTAACATTATAAAATCAATGTTTTTTACTCACTTTCCTAAAATAGATACAATTAATAAATAATGTTTTATAATATCAATAATTATTATAAAATATATATAATAAACCTAAAATATATAAATCAAATTTTGGATTATAAAAGAAAAAGGCACAAAAGAATCCTGCATAAATATAAGTTTTATGAATAATCACAAATTAACTATGCCTTAACCTCTAAACTGCCATGAATGAGTTAATTCAAATAATTCTTTTTATACAAGCTTATTTTTTCGTGTCATGTTTTCAAACATAGATTTAATAGTTTGGCAGCGACCACTGTTTTGTTTTAGTGCATTTAATTTTTAAAAATTTTGGCTGCAATTCATTATTTAGTTCTTCTAAAACTCTTTTTTCACCCTTCTCTGAGCTATTTTTAGCCATTTCCATCTCCATGCATTTTTATGGTCTTTTTAACACCTTTCTCCAAATGGTTATTATTCTCGACGCTTTCACGGGTGATAATATCAGTTCTTATCGTAGACATAATTAAAAATATTAATGACACAAATCACAATGTTATAACTCTTTCGCGTAGACAGACATAAAGCAGTCCATTCAACTGTTGTTCATTCCATTCCATTTGTTCCAACACTGGTTTTTTCCCCCCACCCATTCAAGTCAAAAAATCACGCGCATCATTCAACTGTAGCTCCAAAGTGAGACACACTCACCGCGAAACTTGATGTTTCAAAGTGTGCTTGCGGTAAAGGGGGAACGATCTTCTCTACAGCTGTTCTTCGATCTCCTCTTCCTTCCCCCACTCTGAGGATTTCAGATATGCTAATCGCTACCCTCTAAGCAGGGTCCCGATCCAGTCGAGCCTTTGATGTACCGATTACCCACGAGAAGGGTCTTTAAAAAAAATTGGAGCACAAACTGTGGGATTTCCGCTTGTTTGGAAATCTGACTTCTACTAGCCCCTATTCTAATTTTCATAGGCTTTCGACCTTGACAATTGTTTTTTCTTTCCCGTGTTCCAAAATTTCCATTTTGGATTTGAGATGAATGGCCCACTTTAGCGCATTCGAACTTCGCGTTCCAGTATGCTATGCTATGCCGAACACTAGGAAACCAAATGTCGTCATGAATATTATGTAGAAAAAATATCTTCTAAAACGTGAAAGAAAAACACGTGTGGAGAAATTTCTTAGAAATAACAAAATAACCCTCTAATCCAAGGAAAATAGCTTGAAACCTTGCCTCCAATCCACATGATCAAACACAATGAGACACAAACCCTGTGTTGGAACGTCATTTTCTTCCAGTTCACTCACTTTCCAACAGCTCACTCCAACTTCCAACAGGGAGGGCTGGGGGAATTTGGTTTCTCATCCTCGGAAATCAATAATAAAAAAAAGCGGAATATGAAAATTTAAAAGAAAAAAAAAAAGTGGAGTCAAAAAGAAATATACAAAAAAGCGGAAAATTGCGGATCCGCGGAGGATTTTCACCCCTGTTTATTCGAAAACTTCTCTCTCTATATATATTTCTTTTCTTTTTTCGTTTCTAGAAAAAAGATAAAATTTGTGTCTTGCTTGGGTCTTTGAGCTCTTTCGGAGGTCACTTTTTCAATTATAAAAATATATCTATACGGGGGCCATCATTTTTTCTGTTTGAGTTTCCCTGACTTTTCCCCGACATTTCTAGGTTTTATAAAAAAGGGCCGACTTTTTTCGGAGGTACTAAACCGTAGAAAAAAATCACCTGCATATTGGCCATGCTAAGTATTCATTGGCCATACTAAGTTTTCAGTAAAACCAGCAAAATATTTGAAAAAAGAACATTTATTTAAAACTTTTAAACAATAAACCGCTAAATAACTAATAGATCTTTACAATGAAAATTCTACTGAACAGAATTTTCCTGGTGTTTCTGATTAAAAATATAAACTTCAAAAAAATCTTTCGAATGATCAAAACGTTAATAAAAATATACATCACAAAATAAAACATAAAAAGTCAAGAAAGAGAAATAAAGACGTCCGGCAAGAAAACGATTTTTTTCTGATGTTTACAAATTAAAAGCACAGAAGCATAATATTCTGTCACTCGAATCAAAAGAAGAAAAAAAACTTATTATTCCAACCAAATTCCTGTAATACGGCTCGAAAAGAATAATATATAAAAAATAAAACATTAAAGACAAAAAAAAGAGAAAAAATGCAAGATCTTATGCATTAAAACAGTGGTGCGCAAACTATTTTCATTTCCGACCCCTTCACTTTGTACAAAATTTTTTTGCGACCCCTCTGGACAAAATTTCGGTCCCTCGGAAAACACCACTGCGGCTGGTGTGTTTGCAGAAATACGAATGGCATCCGTTTTCGACTGTCAATAAATGACCGATTTTCATTTGTTGCTAACGATGTTTCAATCTACTTATACAAAAAATATAAGCAAAATGCCGAGTCAGATAAGAATTATCAATATATAAAATTTCCAGTTTTAGAATAAATTTCCCTGCTTTTTCCCGTTCTCCCGAAATTCCATGACCATTCCTGGTTTTCCAGTTACCCTGCTATAATTGTTTTGTCGGTAGTTGTTGAGGAAAGGCAATAATATCATCTATTTTTCCTAGAGTCGTTGAACTGAAAGTTTCATTCACTGATGGCCGCGACCATATTAACAAATTTTTTGTCAGAGTTCAAATCAGCACCTGAAAGGCAAAAATGAACTCTTTAATGCCCAAACCCGGTAGAGTCCGAAATTCATTCTTCTCTTCACATTGGGAAAGGAATTATTAATTTCTATCTGATTTCCGGTGTTGTTTTTGAGTGTATGAATTTTTTTCCCTTTCTTTCCTCAATTTTACTCTTTATAAAATGTCCACAGTCGTAGAGACGAAAGGAAAGAATTTCTTTGAAGTTGAACGCGCGACAAACCCAACTGTTCAGAGAAGTTTGAGTGGCCGTTAATAGATTTTATTTTAACATTATGACTATGGGCTGAAAAATTCTACACCAAACAGAAATGGCTGTTGAGAGGAATGACCACTATATGTAGCCACATTCTTGTGCAACACATATACTTTACCTAATAATTCTACCAAAAAGTGACCAAAACAGTTGATACAAAAAACAAAACATAAATATTTTCATCCGTCTTGTTGATCTCTTAACCGACCGACCAAAAACAGTCGGCAAAATGCGACATCTGATTCACTTGCCGGTTAATTCTTTCAAATGCGGTGCAAACTACCGGCCAAATGGAAGACAACTTAAAAGGATGTTGGCCATTCTGTTGACCTAATGGTTAATTAGTCCTTAAATTCGGATACAAATCGCTATCTCGATTCTTTATTATATAATAACTTAAAGATGGGATTAAAATTATTATATTCCTTGATACCCTGCTCTAAACATTTCCTAAAATTGCAAAGATTTTGCCGACAAAAGTCTTACGCCACCCCTGATTTAAATATCACAGAAATCATGTTTGTCATATTGTCCCATTGAAATCATTTAAAATTTCATTCGGTAAATCTTTCCAACATGCATTGTTGCAATTTCATTGGCCAATGGTGTAGAGTGCAGGATACATCATAACCTTCAACTGAATGCCTTCAATTAATATTTTCGGCAGTGTCTTAATGTGTTTTTCTTGCATATTTTGCTTTCTGTATAATAATCATTTTCACTTTGCAATTTCTTAATATTGTTTCAGATTAATGTACTCTGTACTGCTTTTCTACAGTTGAAATGTCATTATAACGAAGAAAAACAAGTGGGAAAATCAATAAGGTGTATCTTTTGTTTTCAAAATTTTTCATGTCATTGTGGGCATTTTTTTCATTTTGTTGAAGTCTTGATCCCACGAGTAATGCTGTGCGCATACTGCTAGTTGATTATAAGATCACTGATAACATTGCTATCAACTTCCAAATCTAATTATCAGCAAGATTGATAACTTCTCTTACATGACCAATTTGTTACTGTGTGTTTGAAAATTTGTTTCTATTTCTGAATTTTGCATTTCCATCATATTCTAAAATATGAAATATTCAAGGGAAAATAAGGAACCGCTTAACATCAAGTTCACAGTATTCAACCAACTTCATTATACTACTATCATATTAAACTCCAAATTCACATTTAAGGTACTACTGTATTCAATCAAGTTTAAAGAATTATTTTTAGACCATTAACAATCCGTTGAAACAGAAAAACAAGTATTGATTAGAATAATGAATTACACTCACAACATGAAGATTTCTAGACAGATTTTGTTATTAGTCATTGAAATTAAAATCTGATATGGTGACCAATCGTCCTTCTTTTCGATATTTGAAGACTAACCTGTAAATCTGTATTGAATCGACGGCAATATAATTCATTGCATTCATTTAAATAAAAATTTATAGGCATGTATGCCATAAATTTGTTATAATACAATAAGAAATAAATATTTTATTTTTTATTATAAATAAAAAATATAAAATGTTACAAATGTTTTTCTTAAGCATTTATCATATTATAGTGCATTCTACATTACTGTTACAATGAATAAGATGTTTCATTTACATTTTTTTTTTTCAATTTATTTATGTCCTCCATTTCATTGTATAAAAGTTGGTCAACTTAAATGTAAGCAATTTAAAATTTCATTCCTCTGAATACAGTTCAGGACAAAATGGGAGAAATATACGCTTTGAAAGTATTTAAGTTCAACTTGCAGTAACAAATTGATTTTCCCTTCATTAATTATAAAAATGTTCAATTCATACTTCACATTTTTTTCTGAAAACAAAGAACGTATTTCCAAATACTTACATAAAGAAGAAATTTCAACTTTCTTTTTAAATTCAAGTACTTTTGATGATAGTTTTGTGAATCTGGTTCTAAAAAAAAAACAAGGTTAAAAGCATTACATTTTAGATATAGAAAATTCTATATTAAGTAATATTAAGATATATTGTACAAAGAAATTTAGCTCAATTACCTGAAGAAGGCATTCTCATCCCAAATCAGAAATAACTGAAAGAAAAGAAAATGATTTTCTAAATTTGAATGTTGGACTGAAAAGCATATAATATACAAAATCAAACCCACAATTTAAAAATCAATTAATAAATTGAATTTTATTTACAACCACTTTTACTTATGAAAAAAATTTACTAAATAATAAACAGAATGAGAATATTGATTTGAAAATCATACATATATTTAAAAGTACAACCTACAATTCTCCAACTCTAGTATTATGCTTCAGACCCCATACCAAACATTAGAAATTATATATTATTGAATATTTTTTCATTTAAATTGTGCCTCTTGAAATTGTTTACATTCTAAGAAGAATTGTGAGTAAATTGAGTCTTAATACAAATTTGATGTGATTCAAGAAGCAGGACCCTCCTCAAACAACACTTTTCTTTTTTTTCTCAGCTTGAGAGAAAGTTTCAATTGGTATTTCGGTTAACCTGGTGTTTACGGTGCCCACTTGCTTCGTTCCTCTTAGGATCGCCAACTCTTTCCCGCCAAGAACGGAGATGAGCGAACAATCGTTTTGGTTGCGCAATGTTTTCAATGCGCGAAATTTTTCAATTAAAATAGGTATGTGAAGTTTTATCTACACTTTTCTCGTCTTTGAACATTTTCATTCACTTTAGGTTCAGAACTGTGTATGTTATTCTGTGTTTTCGCTTTTCAATGAATAAGCTAAGCTACTAGCGTCCCGCTTTGCAGAAAGCGAAGCCGCTGATGTTTTTTTAAGTTAAAAAAAATTGCCCGGAACACGCTTGAAATGCCGAAGGCATTGCGTGCTTAATCTCACCTTTTCAAATGAAGCATGCGCAGTAGAGCAATGAAAAGCGCACTGCGCATCCAAAACAGTATTTGGCGACGACACATGAAATTGCGCCAAGAAGAATTGGCGAGAAACATTTTTCTTTAGTAAACGGTATTTCTTTAGTTCAATAATCTTTCTAAAAATTAAGTGAAGTTTTGCACAAGATTTGGGGGGGGGGGGCGGCATTAGTCCTCAAAAGTCTCGTGATCTTTGTTAAAAATTTTTAAATCATTCCTTTTTGGGTTCTTTAATTTATTTGTTCCTTAGTTGTAGATATTCCAAAAATCAGTATAGCTGACTTTTTACATTGTACATGATATTTATAAATGCCTTTATTTTAACATTATTTAATACATTCTATAATATAAATATATATTAAGAAAGCACACAGTTTTCAATTCTAGGTTTATTAATTTACCCTTCTAAAAACTAATTTAATGCAGGAACCAAATTCAGCTGTGTTTGTATTTACCATCTAGAAACAATCTAGCCTAATCTCATTATCTAATGAAAATTTGCTTCCAGTTAAAGAAACTACTAAGTTCTTATACATTGAGATTAAAAGAATTTTTCACGGCTTGCTTCCAGTTCACATCTAATATAAAAAAGCCTACAAGCTTTTTTGTGCACAACTCTTTGACCCCCGTGGTGGATGATTTTGGTGTCATTAGACCCTTACTAATTATATAAAGAATTAAAAAATACTACAGAATTAAAAAAAATACTTTTGATAGATTGAGTGAACAGTCAGACCATGTCAAAGCTTCTATATAGTCTACGGAAATGCATTTCAAGGGTTACACTCACATGAAAGTTGGTATGTCGAAAATGTAGTTTATCTTGAAGTCCTAGCCAATTAAAATAATTAGTTACTAAAATATTTGTAACAATTTTTTCAAACTTTTTATGTTCACATGGAGAACATCGAGTCAATCTAGTTTTGTACATTAATCAATAAAACCCAATATCTGCTTATGAAATGAGGATTATGTACGTCATATCTTAGTTGAAGAATTACAATTTATGTATGTAATAGAAGATTTTCAAACGAATAACTCACTCAGCAAAAACTCAGATATCATAAAATATACTCGATACTCAACAAATAATAAAAATGTAAAAAGGATAAGTTCATATAGTTTTGCCAGATTTTCAAACTAAAATAGTTGTTTGTTTAAAACAATATTTTTACAAGGATATTACACGTTATGAAATAAAAGTCAGCATTCGGTCAAAATAACAATAAGAAACAAAAAAAAAAAGGGCAACTCACCATTAAAATTTACAACTGAAAGTGTTTCCTTAGAACTCGAAACTCTTTTCTCCAAAGAAGCGAATTCCAGTCTTAAAATGTTAAAATTTCGAAGATATGTGATTACAAAAGAACTGTTTTGGGTTACAAGAATAACAAAGATTAAACTTGCTATTATGATGCTACCGTAAGGGAACTGTTTTACCAATATTTATCCCTACAATAACGACATTTCAGTAAAACTGGTAGATTAAAACCATAACAAATTACCTTTGCCAAAAAAAGCTAAATAAATAAAGGAAAAACACTGCTGCCACTTTGATATCTAAAACAACGGAAAAGTTTTCTGTTTTGTTTTAAGGGTACAGAGGGTGCGAAGGGTCTACTTCCGGTTTCCCTTTCGGGTCTATTCTTGTACCCCGGTTGGGTTGGGAGCGTTTCGTCTTTCGACCGCGGAACGTTAATGGCTTTTTCTTGACCGAAAGAAGGGGTCTGATTCTCGTACCTCAGCCGTTTCGAACATCTCGCTTTACACTAGGAAATGACGCTAACTGTAATTCTGTAAAGAACGTAAGTTCGATATCTTTCCATTGTTTTTAGTACTGAAGATTTGCATAATTTGTATGATGAAAATGCGATAGTGTTTATTTTAAATTTTCATTTCGCAAAACCCAGATGAAGTTGTTCTGCCAAACAAAAAAAAAATGAGAGAGAGAATAAAGACCGCATAAAGTTTTGCAATTGCTGGTAAAAATTTAACAGATCTGGCAAACAGATCTTAAATTGACACTGGAAAAAATATGTTTAATTAATTTTCTTTAAACTAGCAAGGAAGGAAGAATTTACATTTAAAATGCTAAAGAATTAAATATGCATGTAAGAAAATTTAAAATTAAATTATGAAGTATATCTCAAATGTTCTGATACGTTTACAGCAGGTTTTCTTTCCAATAAAATGATTTTCAAATAAGGTAATAATGCCTTTCCCATGTACTTTTCTTTTGCATATTGCGAAAAGGTAGTTTTGAAGATAATTATCTTGATCATGATAATAATTAATTCTAAGAAATGACATCGTCATGCCCAAACCGGAAATTCTTTTGGATATGATGTCGGTAATGCATATATTTTCATTTATTTCACTGAAAATTGTTCTAAATTTAACCCTCCTCTGAGCGTTTCACACGTATTTTTCCGTTGATCAGCAGTTTTCTCTCTCTTCAAAGCGAAAGTATAATTTTTGACGATTGAAACACACACTGGGAACAATATATGCAATAGGATTATTGTTAAATTAGACTGAGATATATAAAAATGTTTTTACACAAAATATAATATGAAAATGAGCACAAAATAATAACCTTTGCAATTATTGCGCTAAATAGAAAAAAAACTTAAATGTTCAGAATAAACTACAGAAATTAAATAAACACTTAATAATATGAATTCTTATCATACGATTCATTTTGAATACCAGGAATAACCAAGAGTATATTGATGCATACACAAATATTTTAATAACTTCGTTCCAAAAATACTTTTTTCATTGAGTCTGAAAGATGTTAAGATTTAAACAACGTTTGAAGTTCAAACATTTTCACAATATTCAAGTTCAACTTTCAATTAAATGCAATATCAAAATTTAACTTAATGTTTTGTTAATGTTAATTTTCATTACTAATAACTTGTCACTGGATAGGACATCTGATTTCTGTTATATTATGAAATTCTGAATATTTGTACTTACTGCGAGGTTGCAGATTCTTTCAATGGTATTTTCCAATACTTACCAGGATGGTAGAAGTATCCTCATAAGCTCACACAGAGCAAGAAATTTTCTTTCACACAAATTAATTCAAAATAACTCACACAGAGCTGCAAAATAAAAATGAGTTGGACCGTGGACATTAAAAGTTATTCGTTTTTAAATTCGAAGGCCGCGCGACGTTTGGGCGCCAATTTTTATGTAGCAACTATTTAAAAATTTCGGCTAGCTCTAAAAGAAAATAATTTTATGAAAAAAATATTAAATAAACAAAGACAAAATTAATTTGGGGAAAACAAAGTTACTTTAAAACTATTTTTTAATTAACAAATAAACAGTCACTACACAAAAGACACTTCACATTACACAAAATTAATATTTACAGTAAATAAAAATAGTTATAATTAATGTTACAAACGGGGGGGGAATAACTCAATCCCACACAGGGCAATGTCCATCGTCCAACTGATGAATATCATGGCAAATATATTCAGCAAGGGAGGTGGCGCTGCAATCGTCCAATGGGATCGTTACAGCAATCTATAAAGTGTTACGATGAACTTATCTACGTTATTTTACAGAAAACTTTATCTCACATTTTACATCTAGTTGAAATTGTGTTGTTCATAAACTACATCAAACCCCAAAAAGTAGATGATTTCGGAAAAATAATAACTCTTCTTTATGTCTCATATTTTTAAAACCTTTTTGCCTTAATTTATTAAATTATCAAACCTTAGATAAGAGCTAAAATTGCATCCTCTTTGACTTCAAATTACATTTTTAACTCGAAATTGTAACGAGAAAACATAATTTAATTAAAAAGACTATTCAGAATTAATGGGAATGTGCGTGAAATTTTGTAAAGATCCGAACTGTAACTACATTTTATTATCATCATTTACGCTTTCTACTGCAAGACTCGCTAGTCCAATCGGTTTGGTAAGCAAAAGGTCCCGGGTTCAAAGCTCGTTGAAAGTAGAGATGTTCATAAAATAACAAGATTCTACCCAGAAGTTATCTTTATTTTTCCATGCTTTTAAAATGTATTTTTAAAATATTCAGGATATTGTTATATTATGTAAAATTAGATAATATTATTCAATATTATATAATATTATTCAGTATAGTACAATATCATTTAATATGGTATAATATTATACAGTATTATATGACATTATTCAATATTATGAAAAAAACATTGTACAATATTGAAAAAACGTTTTACACTGTTTCAATATTGGGGGAAATCCTTAATAATATAATAAATGCGAAAGTGTGTCTGTCTGTCTGTTTGTTACGCTTTCACGACCAAACTACCCGACAGATTTGTATGAAAATTGGCAGAGTTGTAGCTTGGAACACAGGAATGGACATAGGATATGTGATTTTATCATAAATTCAATATTTTTGACTACAGACAACAATTAAATAATTAACAAAGCTCATTGACTCGGCGATTCGCGGTGAAATTTACTACTTTATTTTTCAATGAATTGTCACGTGATCCTTAAGAAAAGCGCAAGCATGTGGAGTAACTTATTTTTAAAGTCAGGCATCACGTGATCTTGCTGAGAAAAGAAATAAAAAATTAATTTGTGGAATAATAACTGAAAAATAGACGCCGGGGCAGAAATCTAATGATAGATATGATATAGTTTCAAGAGTTTTTAGATTAAAAGTTAAAAACTAAAGTTAAACTAAATATTTACAACTAAAGGAAAATATCGTTCAATGTTTACTTAAAATAAGAGCCTAATTTAGTGGAAAGGTTGAAAAAATTATTCTTTATCGCTCTTTCTATCGACATCCAAGATTTGTTTGGCGGTTAAATTTGTAACCAAAATATTTGGATAATCACTGGCTGTTAAATTCTAAACCAAACGATTTAGCTAATTACAATAGTTCAATTTCGAATTTTAATGCTTTAAGAGCTTTTTTTAACCGATTTAAAAAGAAAGGATTACATAAACCCAAAGAACACGGAATTCAACGTTTTGTTTACTAAAGAAAGAACTGATTCGAACTTGGCGCTTGATACAGTTGCCAAGGCGATTGCTAGAGATTCAAACAACGCATTAAAGTTTTCTGTTTGTTTATTTGCATGTAAGTAGGACTTCCGCGTTTAACTTCCACTTCCGGTGATAATGTTAAGTCAATGGGAATTTTCAAAATTTCAACACTCTGTTTGAGGTTATTAATTAATGTTTAAAGTGGAGCTTTTTTAATGTTATGCCTTAAGAATATTTTGAAAATATTAAATTTAATATTTCTGTTATCATAGCGTTCAATGTTTACTTAAAATAAGAGCCTAATTTAGTGGAAAGGTTGCCAAAATTATTCTTTATCGCTCTTTTTATTAACATCCAAGATTTGTTTGGCAGTTAAATTTGTAACCAAAGGATTTGGATAATCACTGGCGGTTTAATTCTAAACTAAATGATTTAGCTAATTGCAATAGTTCCATTTCAAATTTTAATGCTTTAAGCAGTGGCGGATTTTGAAGATATGAGGCCCCTGGCGCAAAATTATTTTGAGGCCCCCTTCCCAAGAAAACTTTATTGATGATAAAAATGTAATGTAAAATAACTTATTTATGCTTTTAATTTTAGGTCTTCGTTATCTAATTTGAATTATATATATATATATATATATATGTATCAATATCATGAAAGTCAAAAAATGTTAAAATAAAATGGAGAGACTGAAGTAAATCGGTAAAAGCGTATAGATGCTCATCAGGGTAAGTAAAATCTATACGAACCGTTAAAAAATTAGTGAAATCATAATGTTTTCTGCGAACAGTGTTGGCATAT
>BGPR01008026.1:0-16881 GCA_013235015.1 Araneus ventricosus | reverse complement strand
CAAACATAAAACAAACATACATACATACAACATTGACGTTTTTGTTCCTTTTTATTATTATTTTGGTTTTTCTTAACGTGGTTTTTTGTCATTTTCTTTCTATGTTTTTTTAATATATATATATAATTCAATTGAATGTAGAACCTAAAATTAAAGCATAAATAGGATTATTTTACATTACATTTTATCATCAATAAAGTTTTTCTTGGAGGGACATCAAAATTTTGCATCAGGGGCCTCTTATCATTCAAAATCACCACTGCTTAAAACATTAAAATTTGAAATGGAACTATTGCAATTATTAAATCATTTTTTTTGGTTTTAGAATTAAGCCGCCGGTAATTATCCGTCCTTTGGATACAAAAGGCGATAAAGGAATTTTGTACTCACTAGAATTAGGCTCTTATTTTTATTAAACATTGAACTACGACAGCAGAATGTTAAATTTGTATTTTTCGAAATTGTAAAGAATAACATTAAAAAGCTCCACTTTAAACATTGATTAATAACCTCAAACCAAGAGTGTTGAAATTTGAAAATTCCCATTGACTTAACATTATCACCGGAAATTGGAAGTTAAAGCACTTGGAAGTCTACTTACGTCGTAAACCAGAAAACTTTAATTCGCTGTTTGAATCTCTAGCAATCCTTAAACCTATTTGGCAACTGTATCAAGCACCAAGTTCGAATCAGTTCTTTCTTTAGTAAATAAAACGTTGAATTCCGTGTTCTTTGGGTTTTATGTAATCTTTCTTTTAAATCCGGTTAAAAAATATTAAAACTATTAAAATTCGAAATGGAACAACCTTAATTAAGCTAACGGTTTAAATTTAACAATAGTGATTATCCAAATCTTTTTGATTTCATTTAACCGCCAAACAAATCTTGGATGTCGATAGAAGAGCGATATAATTTTGGCAACCTTTCCACTTAAGTAGGCTCTGTTACAAGTATTGAACGATATTTTCTTTAGTTATAACTTCTTTAGTTTAACTTTGGTTTTAACTTTTAATCTAAAACTCTTGAAACATATCATATCTATCATTAGATTTCTGCCCCGGCCTCTATCTTTCAGTTATTATTCCACAAGTGGTATTTTATTTCTTTTTCTCAGCAAGATCACGTGATGCTTGGCTTTAAAAAATAAGTTACTCCATTTGCCTTTTCTTAAGGATCACGTAAACTGATTCATTTGAAAAATAGTAATAAATTTCACCGCGATCTACCGTGTCAATAGATATTAGTATTTTGTTGTTGTCTGTGGTCAAAAATAATTGAATTTGTGATAAAATCATATCCTATATCATTCACATGTTTTAATAACTCAGCAAATTTTCATGCAAATCTATCAGGTAGTTTGGTCATTGAAAACAGACAGACAGACACACTTTCGCATTTATTATATTATTAAGGATTTTTTAATATTGAGACAATTAGTAAAACTTGTTTTTCAATATTGTACAATGTTTTTTCATATTGGATAATGTCATATAACTTTTGTATAATATTATACTATAGTAAAATAATATTGCACTATACTGAATATTATCTAATATTACATAATATAACAATATCTGAATATTTTAAAAATACATTTTAATAGCATTGGAAAAATAAAGAATAACTTCTGGTAGAATCATTTTATGAACATCTCTACTTACAACGAGCTTTTGGAGCCTTGGACACAAATGATTGGACTGGCAGGTCTTGCGGTAGAAAGCGTAAATGATATTGATAATAAAATGTAGTTACAGTTCGGATCTTGTAGTACACACATTCCCATTAATTCTGAATAGTCTTTTAAATTAAATTATGTTTCTCGATTACAATTTCAATTTAAAAATGTAGAATTTGAAGTCCAAAGAGGATGCAATTTTAGCTCTTATCTAAGAGTTTGCTAATTTAATAGGGCAAAAAGGTTTTAAAAATATGAGACATAAAAAGAAGGGAGTTATTATTTTCCGGAAATTATCTACTTTTTTTTGGGGTTGATGTAGTTTTATGAACAACACAATTTCAACTAAATGTAAAATGTGAGATAAAGTTTTCTGTAAAATAACAGATAAGTTCATCAACACTTTATGGTGCCTAATATAAAATTTTAAAATTTGTTTATTGCTCTTTCAATGCATTACGAGAACATACTTTAAGCATTTATAATTGCATTATTGGAAATCAAATTCAAGATTCGCATCAGTAAATAACATGCGTATAGCATTAACAATAATATAGGAAAAAAGTATAGGGTCATAAAAAATATAAATTTAATTCTTACGTTTACGTGTAATATTGGAAAATATTGCTTATAAATTACTTCTTTAAATTTTTAAGATGTTAACATGATATAATGTGTTGCCAGGAAAGGTGTCGACTAATTGTGTCTCATAAGAGGCTTAAATTGTTATTTTCAATGTATTACGAGATACCTTTGAATTTATATTTTTTTTTTTTGATATTGAAATCCGTTACAAGATTAACTTGATAATCATATGCACACGTTTTACTAAAGATAAACATAGATTTTGATGTGATTTCATTGGTCAGTGTAGTTATGCTGCCGTCTCTTGACGGTAAACTTCACATTTAAAGAATGTTTCATTTTGATTTTGAAAGTATGTTTATTTTCTAAAATTTTCAAGCATTAATTTTTATTTGTCTCTCTTTCAATTCATGTTAGAGATGCCTTTAATATTTTAATATTTTTTTTTGAGGTATTGAAAATCAATGCTTGATTTCATTATGAATATACTGTTTAAATAAATAATGATAGAATAACATCCAGTGAAGCAGTGAATTTAAAATATTGTTTTGATTGTGTATATTATATTCAGCATCTTAAAGAATAATTGTTCCAGTGGGAGTGGCATTACCACCATGGAAATGGCGCCCAGGCAAATACCAGAAACTACCCCACCACCCACCCCTTTTCTTCTTTTGGTGTGATCCTCATTCTCTTTTCAGGCTTTTATGCCTTCAGTGCAAAAGATTAAAGTGGAAATAAACTTAAAAATAACATTTAAACATTTTTTGAGTTGAGTAGGATTTTACATTACAGATTTTTTTAATTTCGCTGAAGTTTCACAGAGAAAATGTGATGTATTTTGTATAATCCTTAAATATAAACTAAATAAGAAATTCAAAAGTTTTTTTGTTGAAACTTCTGGATATAGTAATTTATTAATAAAAGGCGCATTCCATTTATCTCGTAATTGAAAATAATATAAAATGTGCTCTTAATCATGACAAAACCCACACATACGAATAATAATGAAAAATTATGTATTTTTCCCATAATCGAAGGTATAAAAACTAAACATTGAAGTAAATCTTTATTAACACAGACAAAGCATACAAAACCTTCGTGACTATTATTATATATATTCTATTACCGTTAATCATCATACAAAATCTTACAATTTATTAATAAAATTTAACTAATAAAGTTTAATAATGATTTATCTAGCACCTTATGAAAAAGTTAAATTCATTGAATGATGGGGATACTGCAGGAAAAAATACTTGATTCAAACATTAATCAAAATTATAACATTATTATATTGTCTGCAGCATTGAAAAAATTGTGCTTATATTATTTTTTAGTAAGACATTGTGGCATAAAAGATACACATTAGTATGTACTAAAAAGGTATTAATTCTGAAAATTTGATGCATAAATCACTAATAATGGTATATTAATTTCAATTTTTTTGGATTTAATGTATTTTTTTAAAAATAAACCGGAGGGAATCGACAGAAAAGTTATGTCTGCTTGCTGGTGAGGATTAAACTAAATGCCGAAGGTTTTCTGTGAGCAGACATCATTTCCAGATTTATCGAGACCAAGCTGACATCTTACAACAAAACTAAAATTACTAAAGTGGAAGTAATCGATACAAAAGTAGAACCTCTAGCGTTTAGCATTTTTATGTATAGCTTTAAGTCTTAAAATTTACTTTTAAATTGAGTAATTGGCTCTTTTCGTTTAAATTAAATCTCTGAAATCTGGAGATATTTTATCCATGGTCGTTTTTAAATTATACACTTGCAGACATGATTACCTCCTTTTAAACTCAATGCAGAGAAACGGAAAAAATACGTGGCCAGAAACACGCTCAGAGGGAGGTTAAATTTAGAATAATTTTCAGTGAAATGACCGAAAATATGCCATTATCGAGCGTCTATCCAAAAGAACTTCCGGTTTGGGCATGACGATGTCATTTTCTTGAACAATTATTATCATGATCCATCTTCAAAACACCTTTTGCAATATACAAAAGAAAGTAAGAATTACATGGGAAGGAAACATTAATACTTTATTTGAAAATCATTTGTGGAAAAGAAAGAAAACCTTCTGCTTATTAGCAGAACATTTGAGATATACTTCATAATTTAATTTTAATCTTCTTTATGCATAATTAAATCTTAAGCATTTTAAATGTAAATTCTTCCTTCACATGCTAGTTTAATGAAATTAATTAAACATATTTTTTTCCAGTGTCAATTTAAGATCTGTTTGCAAGATCTGCTAGAATTTTTACCAGCAATTCTGCAGAAACTTTATGTGGTCTTTTTTACTCCTCTCTCATTTTTTTTTTTTTTGTGTGATCTTCGTAGGTTTTACGAGCAAAAATTTAAAAATAAACACAATCTCATTTTGTATTACAAATTATACAAATATTCAGTACTGAAACAGTAAAGATGGGCACCACGTTCTTTAAAGTTAAAGGCGATGGCATCTTACCCTACATAAAAAATGGAGTGTATTTTCGTTCTTCACTTTTTGCTGATTGAAATAGGAATGACACCTTTGCTAACCATTTATCGCAATTTCCGAAAGAAACTGATATCAGTGTAGATCTGTATACCGTGAGAAACCATAGGAACAAACAGGTCAGAAGAAAGCGTCAGAAAGCCTGCAGAGATAATCACATCCTAACCATTTTTCCCTCATCTCCCACCACATGAGCCACAATTTGTGTTTAGGTACAGGGTGGAATTCAACTGACTTTTAATTTCGTGATAAGTGTTTCATCATGAAATCTCTGAACTATAATATTACTTGATATTTTGTCACAGCTTGAGGTTTCCGGGTTGTAAAATGACATCTTTGGAATTTTCCCACAGTTTGTTGAGTATTTCAATTTTTTAAGAATCTTAAGGGTGGAAAATACTACTTTATATTAAATGCAACGAATTGAACCTTCCTTAATTTTGCTTGCAATTTGCGCCCAGGGCACGAGCCCCTTTACCCTAGTTACGCCACTGTCCAATTGGAGTTTTAAAATAATACCTCAAATAAGTGATATCACAAGGTTAAAATGAAGGTTTTATAAAAAAAAAAAAAAAACATTACTTATATTATTTATGAAAAATCAATATCTCTCAGAAATAATGTACATTACAATACTTTGATACACGGTATTCGGTGTTTCTCGTGTTTATAATATTAATATAGCATTGGCGAGAATAGTATATAAAATTTCTCCGTACTAATGGAATTAACATTTTTTTTCTTTGCGTACGGATGACGAATATTTGACGAACTGTTATTTTTCTACGTATTAAAAATTACAAATACCAGTGATGAATACTACATCAAAATTGATTGATTCAATCGTTGTGTAAAAAATACGCAAAGCGTTATTTATTTTAATGCTTTTCTTTTTTTAATATAATTTTTGCAGTTTTATTTTTTTTAGTTCTATATACTGTCAACAGATGGCACTTCTCAAAAGAGACCGAACTACCTTCCCCCCACCCGGGGGCATCTACAACTCACCCGGGGTTAAACAGAATCTTCACAGGTGACATTCAACAGATCACCATACCCCAACTCATCGGCGTATATCACATTTCACCTCCCCATCGCCGTTTAAGACGTCTTTCTGTAGATCACCTGCTGTTGTGATATGAGTTCTCGAAATGATAACGTCGCTTTTTTACTGGCAATTCGAGAAGCTTCGTCGAACTCAAAGGCCAGTATTCGTTTTCTCTTGATTGACAGAATCACTGATAGTGTATGAAAAAAAAGAATAGTCGCAGTAAAGATTGCATACTGTGATCACTTCGACTGCATTGTGACGTTGAAAGGATGGCTTCTGTGGTTTGATTTACTATTGATTGTGATTGTGACCCGTGAACTCAGGAGTTCCAACATCTCTTTTACAATTTTGCCTTTAAGCGCCATTTGTTGACAATACAAGAACTAAACATTAAAACTTAATAGAAAGTATTAAACAATAAGTAGAAGTAATAACAGTTTTTTATATTTTTAATTTTTTTTAAAACACTTTACTATACTTAATAAGACTTTAAGAGTTAAAGTGAGATGAAATAACGATTGACTGGAATAGATAAAATAGCAACAGCAAAATATTTGTAACTCAAAAAAGTCATGGATTATACATCCCTACCGTGCCAAGACCGATACGTTCCTATTAGTGATGGGAAAATATATATATATATATATATATATATATATATATATATATATATATAATTTAATATTTTTAATAATTTATATAATTAATAATTTATATATAATATTTTTCTATTATTTTTTGCTTCTTTTATATATATATATACATATGATTTTAAATAAATAAAGAAATTTTTTTATTCAAAACAGAGATTTTTGGTTTGAAATTTAAAATAATTAAGTTACAGTGATATCTTTCGGTCTTTGATTCTATCTAGTGGGTAGGACATCGCAGTATCCAAGTGTTCAAATTTTATATTTAACAGGAACCAAGTTTCAAAATTGTTTTTAATAAATGTAGTTTTTGTTTTTCTTCACTTAAATTTAATTCACTTAACTTATTCATTTATAAAATGGTAAATGAGCTCATAAATCATCAATTTATATTATGAAATATAATGAATTTTACCATAAACTGAGAACCATTTTATAGCCATTTAAATTTGGAGCTGGAATAAGCAGTGTCTACTCTTTTGTCCCGAAAGATAGAATGGCATATTCTAATAACAATACAGGCAAAAAAGAGGGAAACTATTGAATTACTCTCCCGAAAAATTTTAAAAACAGTATTTTAAGTTAAATTAAGATAATTATTCAAAAAAATATTATATAGTTTAAGCTCTACAAAGTAAATCATTAATTATTTTATTTTACTGTTCCTTTCTTTTAAACTGCTCTGTTCTTTAAAAAAAAATGAGAATGGGAATTTTAAAGCAAAGCAATGTGTTTTATATATAATATGACTAATCAAAAGTGTACCATGAAAAATTTGTTTACTAATTCATTTTATTCACACGTTTTCTGATATAAAAAATATAATTAAATAAATATTCTTCAATGGTAATAAAACAAATTACAGTGCTAAAGGGTAACAAAAAATGAAATTAAACTTTAGAAGGAGATACAAAAATAAATATTATATCAAATATATTAGTAGCAGCAATGAAATGCTATTTTTGAAATTCGGAGTAAAATTTTATGAACACAGAAACAGGTGTCGAAAGACATAAAATTACTAAAAAGTCACTTTTCTTGCTTTCAATTTTGAGAATTTGTCTATAATTTTTTCATAATCGAATTCCTGTACTACATCATTTTCAATAAATAAAAGCGACAGTTCATTTAAATGCGGCTGGCTCATACTATTCGGCAAATAGTTCTTGACGCGTTTCAGAATTGAAAACGATCTCTCTCCGCTTGCATTACAAATTGGTAGTGAGAAAAAATTTTTAAATTGTTTCCACGTTGGGAAATGTTGATTGTAGACCATCTTTAATCAATTTGTACATATCCATTGGATGTGTTACTTTTTCATTTTTTGTGTATTTAATAAAATGTTTCACTTCGTCCTTGAAATAATGTGCTTCGATATCATCAGCATATTTTGTGGTTAAGTTTGTTACGCAAGTTTCAAATGCCTTTTCTTCTAATTTGCCGTCACAAAAAAATTGAAAGCCATTTAGAATATTGTTATAGGTAGTGCTTCTTTGCGTAAAGCAGAAAAGCATTCCTGTTGCCTTTTATTTTGAATCCACTCAGGTTGAGTGACGCCTTAAGAAAGTTCATCTGGTGGATTCTTTAATCCATTACTTTGTTCAATCTTTATTTCTTAATAATCTTTATTTTGTTTCTTCATGATTTATTGTATTTATAATAAAAATTAATATAATATAAATTAACGTATTTATTATAATAATGAATCATAAAATATCGGTTATAATAGCGAGCAAATATAATTTAGCTTAACACAAATTTTATAAATGTGCATACAAGTGCTTTAACTTTTTATAATTTAAAAATCAACTTTATTTAAAAACATAATTTACGAAATCATTTATTTCCTCAAGATTTAAATGCATTTAGAAATAAAACTATGTATGAAATGATTTGAAATAAATTAAAGAAATACCCAATGAAATGCAGTAAAATATATTCTGAATCAATAGCCATAGCATACAACAAAGGCATACAAGTTTTGTGTAGAAGTTCGGTAATTAAATCGATTTCAATAATTTTATGTTAAAGAGATTCGAATTGACATAAGCAGTATAGAAGTATCGAGATGCAATGGATTATAAAATATTTAATTTCTTAAAGTTTTTTTCTCACTAAAAAAAATTTGAAAATTCTTACTTTTCTCTTCAAAAATTTTTTATATTTAAATATATATATATATATAATCAATCTTTTGACTTGAACGTCCGAATTAAAATTTCTTAGCGAATTACGAAATGCGCTAAAAAGGGCTTTTAGGTTACGGTATTCATTTTTACCTTTGGTAAGAAAAAGAATTAAGAAGAACTAAAAAAAGGCTATTTTCCCTAATTATGAATTAAAATCATCACTTTATAATTGCAACGTCGTGTAATGCCGATGACATATCGTGGCAATCCCGAAACCAGTTTTAGTGATAATAAACATACACTGAATAAAAATTATTTAGTATTTAAATAAATGGCAGCATTCACATTGAAATTTAATACATTTTTGCATTTTGATCGCTGCGAATCAGATAAAACTTTTAATGTTTTATGAAAGAATTAATTTTCTATTCTCATTATTGTAGTTACTTTTCAACCAACGCGGCATACGAGTGGTTAACATCGACAAAAGTATCTGGAATTACATACAAATTATATTTTTATTCTTTCAATTTTTAAGCTATAAATAGAAATGTAGGTACTCGCCTGCTTTTGTGTTGATATTGCTTTCATATATGGTAGTCGAAAATGGATCTTTTGACCACTTCCATCTCAAGACACTATAAGGTCTCTCTGAGAAAGAAAGAAGAATTTTACCTTTTTTTTACAAGATGCGTTACGCACGTCCTACTTTCTTCTAACATAAAACAGAGAAGCACAACTTTTCTCTCCAATTATTTTCCTCGAAAGAAAGATCAATAAGACTGAGGCCCCTCAACTAAAACGTTGTAAGCATGATTATACAAACGCCCCCCAAAACGCTTAAAGAAAAGCTTGAGTGTCGCCTTTTCAATTATGCCAATTAGTTTCTTCAAGGGGAAAATTTCTTTCCCCCTTCCTCTCTAGTAACAGTTCCAAACAAGAAAACTGTTTCTTTTAAAGATAGACGA
Source organism: Araneus ventricosus (assembly GCA_013235015.1). Classification (NCBI taxonomy): domain Eukaryota; kingdom Metazoa; phylum Arthropoda; class Arachnida; order Araneae; family Araneidae; genus Araneus; species Araneus ventricosus. The sequence goes on along the minus strand of BGPR01008026.1, from coordinate 7,312 downwards.
ATTTCCTTGTTTGTCAGCTTTATGACAGTAAAAGGAAACTACAAAAAAGCATGTCTTATAGCCATCTCTCAAAAGAACTGCATCCTTTTCACACAAAGGGATAAAATCCCTTCAGTATTTCCAGCCGCTTCCGATACCAATAAAAAAAATCTAAACGAATCCTTGTGTCTGGACTTTGAACAGAAGAGGTGCCCTGTTCCAACAGTCGGAGGGTTGCTCGAGGGTTTCTATATCGGTTCCAACGTTTTGGAGAAACATCGGTAAATGCGGGTGGTCGAATTTCGACGGCAATAAATTCCCAAGGCTTATTTCCTCCCAATGCTTCGTTCTACTGTTTACACTCCTTTATTTTTTTAAAGAGAAGAGGGAGAATCTTTTCTGTGAATTGAATTAAGGCTTCAATATCGTAAATTCGACACCGGCTTAGGACTGCCATGTATGTTGCATAGATTTTGAGGCCCCCTAGACTCTCGAAGCACGAGGCGGCCGCCTCTAACACCTGTGCGGAAAACCGTCACTGGCTTTAAGAGCTTTTTCCAACCGATTTAAAAAGAAAGGATTATACAAACCCAAATAACACGGAATTCAACGTTTTGTTTACTAAAGAAAGAACTGATTCAAACTTGGCGCTTTCCAAATAGATTTGGCAATTGCTAGAGATTCAAACAGTGAGAAATTGGGAATTTTTCAAAATTATTCACAGTACAGATGAACTGATAAGCAAGATTTATCCTGCCCTACAAGCTAATATGAGGAATAGAGATTGGTTGTTGAATGGGTAATTTTGGCACTTACTAATGAAACTTTAGATTAGGGTTGGGTGATACTGTATCAACTTGATATTTCGTATCAGGTACGCGAAAGTATCAGGTACGCGAAAATGATACAGACCAAAAGTACCAGGTACTCGGTATCACTTCTCGTACTCGATTGATAACGACCTTGTTCGTTTTCGGTCCAGTGATACTGCATGAACTTGATAAAAAATATCTACTTGAATCTGTTCCTCGTTGCGAATGCTTCGCGTTTTCGGTAGAGCTAATGATGATGCGTGCAGATGGCCTTGGTTTTGAAGTGCTAGACGGGTGCGTGGGGGAGAGGAAACGAAAATATTTGTTGTTATAGGCAGAGTGGATTGAAAGGCGAGGATTTCTAAGCAGTGTCACCCAGATCTATTATTTCTGCCTTGGCGACGACGCTATTAGGCTTGCTTTAGATTTTTGCCTTTCCTTGCAATGTTTTTAAAGTATACCAGATTGATGGGACTTTCTACGAATAAACAAATATATTTTGCTTTGAACATTTTTTTTATTTGAAGCAAATAAGTAACTCAAACAGAATTGTTGTTAGCAAAATGAATTGAACATAAAAATTAAACTTTAAACATGACTATTTTCAGAATATAACGATTTAAAAAAATCTACTTAAAGAAAAAAATTTTATATTCTTTAAATTTAAATATACGATGAAATACTTAAAAACAAAAGTGATGAAAGTTACACTCTTGTTATCATAATTTTATGCTTTATGAAAGTCCTTTTTTCTAATAACGTTTTAAAAAATAAAGTACAAAATTAACCACCAAAGCTATAGATAACAAGCAATTTGGGTACATATAGAAATGCTAGTCTTTAAAGCTAATATCTATTAGTATATAGAGTTTTAATTCGCCCAATTTGAAATAAAAAACACGAAATTTCTTTTATATTAAGAAAGTAGGTTTATTAACAAAACAATAACTTTGAGAACATATGGGTAGAACTACGAATAAGTAGAGAGAGAAAAAAAATAAAAAATAAATATTTATTGTTTAAAAAAACTATATATTTATATATATAACAGTCTTTCCATTTAATTTTTTAATTTCAACATTGATTGATTTTCATGACATTATATATATATATGTAATAATCTCACTTAATTTTCTTTTAGATTCTAATGTTATATATTTTAAAGTCTTAATGTATTCCAAAATCACTTTTCTTCAACTCCAGTTTCGTTCTATTCCCCGCTCTGGAGGTATATTAAATCTCTCGTTTTGACATATTTATTGATAAAAGAATATTCTAATTGCTTCCACGCGCCAACATAAATCGCGAAATCAGCGACTTATTGTCGCCATGAATTTCCCCTAAAACACTTACGTAATATACTAAAAATAGCTATTATTCCCTTCACTTTGATCACATGTCTATCTGTTAAAATCCCTACCTGAGAAAAAGCAGGGATATTCTGTTCACTTTTGGCTTAAAACTTAAACGAAGATGTACGTACATTTCGTCACTCTCCGATAATAAAATGGAAATTTAGATTTTAACTCGGCCTGCTGTTTTGTTTTAACGACTACAATAATGAAAACATTGTATATATATATATGTGTGTGTGTGTTACTTTATCAGAGGATCGTCGTCATTGCAATTTGCTACAGATGGAAACTCATTAGCCATAGGGCGTATGGCATATGAACAGATGTCCAGGTGGGCATTGTAAAACAGTTAGATGCTTTCTTTGCAAATATTATTTTTTTAAGTTGGTTTCTGATGGCTTGTGCAAAGGCCGCGATGGCCTAGTTGGTAAGGTCTCGACTTAAGGGCCGGAGGGTTCCAGGTTCGAAATCCGATTCCACTGAAGACGTGTATTGGGCCTTTTGCACGTAAAATCACACTAGGGGCCAAACGTCATCCCGTTGGTGTGGTACGGAAGTCTGAAGAAGGGATGCCAGCTCAGGTGTCGTCCCCGTCATCTGACTGAGGTTCAAAATTACGATGTCCGTACCAATATAGACCTCGTGTTGCTTCAAAACGGAACGTTAATATAACTAAACTATTATGACTTGTAAATAAAATTATCAAGGCAAATACTACACACTGTAAGACGAACGTTTAAAGTGAAAAAGTTTCCCAGAACGGATTTCTTTCTTGTTTCTACTTTTTAACCCCTCCCAAAAAATACACAAAAACTAGAGCAACCCCTTCTAAATATTGTATTTAGGAGGGGTTGATTAGGGATGGGAAAAACCTACCGGTTAAAACCGAAAATCGCTTTATTTTTTCTTCGATTAGCCAGTTTTTCGGTAATTTTTGTCCTGCTTATAACCCGATTTTTTTAAACCCTCAAAACCCGGATTAAAAAAACGGCCAAATTAGTTTTGGTAATGGGGTAAATTAAAGAATTCAGGTCACTACTTATCAGTGGGCGGTGGTTTTTAGAAAAAATCTGAATTAGTATTTTTACAATTAAAATAAATTTATTTAATGTAGTTAAATAATATATTAGCAACACTGTATTAAATAGTAAAGGTCATAGGCAAGGTTTCGCTTTTATGGTGACCGTTGAAATGTAATACTTTTAGTTCAATCGGTACAAATAATACACACCTCCTACACGCTGAAGTTTATTTGAGTTGATTGACCTATAACGTCCCGAGTTCTGTAACCTACCACAGGTTATTTGAGTATAAATGTCATTTTCATTAAATTGCTGAAGTCCCAGCCTATTCCACCATTAAAAATGCACAAAGAATTATTCCTGGTGCAGTCATTTAATAGGTGTCTGAAATATCGGATATTTAAATCCCTTCGATCAGACCACTAAGGAAATTTTGGGAGGCGTGTATATTACAGGAAGCTTCGTTATCCCCTTTAGTGGAAATCACCGAAAGAGCTTTAAAAAAATCTCAACCCTAAACATTGGTCCAGGTTAATTAGGAATTGAAATAACCAAAAATGGGTGTTTTGAAATAACCGCCATCTCTAACACTAATCGTTGCTAACATCTGAAATAAAGAAATTACATTGATCGAATAAAATAAAAGGACACGGCTCGGAGCGAGCTTTTGAACGAAACAGCTTTATTAATAAATCCTTTCCTCCCTCTTTCCCCCCATCCGTCTAATAGCTGTCAAAACAGAAGCCATCTGGGCATCATCAGAAATACTTCTTCCGAAGACGCGAAGTCATCGCAACTTGAAAGACTCGTATCTGTACCCGATTGCCGAAGTTCCGTTTCAAAGGGCAATGGATCGGTTACCGGCTGTATCAGATACAAAAGCATCGAGTAAATGTATCGGTACCCGATTGGCGAAGTTCCGTTTCAGAGGGGAATGGAACGGTTACTGGCTGTATCAGATACAAAAGTATCAAGTAAATGTATCGGGTACAAACGAGTATCAGTATCCACATGTATCTGATACGGCAAAAACGTGTATCAACCCAAGCCTACTTTAGATCAGATGAATGAAAAAAATGCTTCACAAATGGAGGGATGTATTACAGAATATCTATCTGTAGATACGGTAATGGGCAATAATAAGTAACATCATATCCTGTAGAGTTCTTCAACTCCTTAGAATCGTCAGGGGTACCCTTCCGACAAGCTGAGATTAAAAGTCGGTGTCCCAGTGCTATTGATACGTAACCTGGATGTACCGAGACTGTTCAATGGCATACGGTTACAAATTACATACCTAGGTCAAAACGCCGTGCCAGCTACTGTTATGACTGGCATAGCGAGAGGAGAGAGTTTTTTAATTCCACGCATTTCGATAATACCGAAGGATTTACCATCCCAGTTAAAAAGGTAACAGTTCCCTTTAAAATTAGCATATGCCAAGCTCAGGGACAGACACTCAAAGGGGTAGGCGTACGTTTAGAAAAACCATATTTTTCGCATGGGCAACTAACTATATGTGGCGTGTTCACGTGTGTCCAGCCCACAAAACCTCTACATCCGTGCAAAAAACGTCGTATACAAAAGTGTGTTAGCATAGATAAACAAATTACATAAATATAACAGCCGACATCCCTGTTAGTCGTCCAATTATGTATTATCAACCATCAAAACTTTTAATTTCCCGTTTCAACATGTAACGAAACATTTACATTCGTGAATTAAAAAAAAATTAATAATTCAAACTCTTCGCGCACGAAGTCGCGGTGAACAACTAGTATTGTATAATATTATTTTTGGGAATTTTTATGATATTATGTGCTACTTCGGAAGTCTGTCCAAAAAGACTCCGAACATTTGAAATAAATTTATAGTTGATAGCAGTGGCGTACCTAGATGAAATGGCGCCCGGGGCAAATACCAAAACTGCGCCCCCCTTTTTCAATTCCTACTATTAGTTCACACTCTCCCTATATATATATCTTGTTCAAATTTCCAATCGTTAATAAAATACTTTTTACTCATCCACTCAAGTTCAAATACATTTTTTAAAACTTGTAGTGGATGACAATTCATGTTAATACAGTTTTTCAAATATTAATTCATTAATTAAATTTAGTTAATTAATTTTATTTATTAGAGCCTTTTGTCACCAAAGTCGCCAACTTTGCCGCCAAGTCGTCAAACTGGTCGCCAAATTTATCGCCAAGTCGCCAAGTTTAGCATCTCAGGGAAGCGACTTTATAGCTTCGTAACAATATTTAACATGCTAATGTTTTTAAGCTGCCATACCATCTATAAATTACGTGATGCGAAAATCACACACTGAAAAAAAAGGAAGATACTAGTATTAGAAAGAGTTGCTATGGAATATTGTGATTCTATATTTTTCTATTTTGCCACTTAATATTGTGATTCTGTCATATGTATTTATATTAATTGTAATTATTTAATAAAAAGTAACTAAAATAAAATTTTTCTTTGTTGACCTAAGTAGGAATTGACTTAAAATTTTTTTTTATATTACTTGTTTCTTTTGAAATGTGATCCTCATTCTCTTTTCGGAAACTTTATGCCTTCGAGTGAAAAGATTAAAAGTGGAAATAAACTTAAAAAAATAACATTTAAAACATTTTTGAGTTGGTAGGATTTACACATTACAGATTTTTTTAACAAAATTTCGCTGAAGTTTCACAGAAAATGTGATGTATTTTAACCTTAATCCCTTAAATATAGCTTCAATAAGAAATTCAAAGTTTTTTGTTAGAAATTTCGGATATATTAGAAATTTATTAATAAAAGGCGCATTCCATTTATCTCGTAATTGAAAAATAATATAAAATGTGCACAAATCTCTTAATCCATTGACAAAACCCCCACACACATACGAATAATAATGAAAAAATTATATACATTACTTTTTTCCCATAATCAGTATATAAAAACTCTAAACATTGAAGTAAATCTTTTATTAACACAGATAAAAGCATACAAAAACCTTCGTGACTATTATATATATTCACAATATAATTCATCATATAATTTCATACAAATCTTTAAATTTATTAATCAAAATTTACAACTAATAAAGTTTAATAATGATTTATCTAGCACCTTATGAAAAAGTTAAAATTCATTGAATGTAATTAGGGGATACGCTACTGCAGGAAAAAATGCTGATTCAAACATTAATCAAAATTATAACATTATTAATTTGTCTATGACGTGAAAAATTGTACTTCCTTATTATTTTAGTAGACATTATTTATGTACATAAAAAAAGATACATTATTTATGTACATAAAAAAAAGATACATTATTTATGTACATAAAAAAAGATACATTATTTCTGAAAAATTTGATACTAAATCACTAATAATAGTATAATAATTTCAATTTTCTCGGATTTAATGTATTTTTCAAAACGAACGGAGCAGAGGGTGAATCTGACAGAAAAGTTATGTATGCTTGCTGGTGAGATTAAGCTTCTAAATGCCGAAGGTTTCATGGTCAAAGACATCATTCCAGATTTTATCGAGACAAAAGCTTGAACTAGACATCTTAATTAAAACTAAAACACTAAAATTGAAGTAATCGGTCTAAAATAGAACCCTCTAAGCGGTTAGCTATTTTTATGTACTAGCTTTAAAGCCTTAAAAATTTACTTTTAAATTGAGTAATTGGCTCTTTATTTCGTTTATCAAATCTCTGAAATCTGGAGAATATTTTATCCATGGTCGTTTTAGAAATTATACGCACGAACATGAATTACCTGCTTTTAAACTCAATATGAGAAACGGAAAAATACGTGTGAAACGCTCAGAGGAGGGTTAAATTTAGAATAATTTTCAGTGAAATAAATGAAAATATATGCATTACCGACATCATATCCAAAAGAACTTCCGGTTTGGGCATGACGATGTCATTTCTTAGAATTAATTATTATCATGATCAAGAAAATTATCTTCAAAACTACCTTTTCGCAATATACAAAAGAAAAGTACATGGGAAAGGCATTATTACTTTATTTGAAAATCATTTTATTGGAAAGAAAACCTGCTGTAAACGTAGCAGAACATTTGAGATATACTTCATAATTTAATTTTAAATCTTCTTACATGCATATTTAATTCTGTAGCATTTT